>JAJOOR010004609.1:0-68438 GCA_036250505.1 Solanum acaule
TTAAATACAAGATAAAATACAATACATAACATAATAATTAATTGATCACAACAATAATTTAGAAATCCGGTAGGTCGTTTCCAGATTTAGCACTATTCGAAAAAAAATTAGGATATGATTCCGAGAATTGTTGCGATTGTGACTGCGGTTGTGATTGTCGATTTCTTTTTTCAAGTATTCGTTGTTGTTCTCATTGCAGGTAATCACGAACATTTGGATCACTAATAGTTTCTAAATTTTTCATTAAAATTTTAGTTTCGTCTCTAAATTCCTTGGCTTTGATATATCTATCTAGCGTTTCGCCGTCCTGTTGTTTGGTTGTAGCAGACTCTGATAACATCTTCCCAAGTCGATTATTTTCGGTTTCGAAAAGTTTCATAGCTGACAAAAGACCTTCATCTTTTGATCTCTTTAATTTTGATTTCTTCACCCCAATAGGCCGTTCAGATGAAGTGTAATGACTTGAAAAATTCTCATTTAAATTAAGTGAAAAAGATGATAAGTTAGGAGATGATACTATAGGTGATGTAGGACTAGGAGCCTCAGACTCCGATGATTGGAAAGTAGAGCCTTGTCCTCGAACTTTTTGCAATCACATTTTGCAATTATTGCAGGATCGTCACGTTTTTTGAGAAAGGAAGTGCTACATGATATAATGACTACATGTATTATACTGCACAACATGATAATTGAGGACGAACGTGATCTCAATGCACCAATTCAAGATGTCATAGAGGCTCCAACTCCAACTATAGAAATGGTGGTAGATGAAAATCTCCGATTTGAACAATTTTTAGCTAGACATAAAAAAATTAAGGACAAAAATGCTCATTTTGAACTCCGTAATGCATTAATAGAGGATTTATGGGAGCAACATAATAATTTTGAAAATTGAGTGTTTATGTAATTGTATGTCACTTTTATTTGAATTTGTCTCCTAATTTATGTATTATATTATATTTTCTTGCAATTTATATTATTTAAAAATTTAGAATAAAATATAATTTCATATCACATTAAAAATTATATAAAGTAATTATTTGGTCAAAAAGAAATTAAAGATTTATATTATGAAATAAGAAAATAAGAATGAAATAGAAATAATAATATAATATTGAGGAGAGAGAAAAATATTCCTTTTTAGAGAGTAAAATAGAGAATTGGGTTGTAGTTGGTTGTCTGAAAAAATAGAGAACTCTATATTTGGAGAGTAAAATAGAAGATTGGGTTGGAGATGCCCTAACTACTTTCGTTGTATAGTTTGCTACATTACCTCAACAAAGATTTTGAGAATGATTTGGTATGTAATAGCAGAAGTTTCCGGGCCTGAAGTTTGCATTCTCCGAAATATCACTTCTGTCTTGGCGTACTGACCTCCTTTTCCATATGCCTCCATCAAAGCAGTGTGAGATATCTCCTTTACTTAAGTAGCCTAAAATCCTTTCAGCTTTACTGAAGTCCCCTTGCTTCTCGTAGACCGTAATAAGCATCAGAAAGTATATCTCATTTACTTAAGTAACATCCTAAGCTTCTATCTTATCCCTTTTTTCAGCCTATTCTAATTTCACTATTCTATTAGTCAAGGTTTTTGAAAGAAAGTCTAACATACGTGGAAAGACTGACCGATAGTGATAACCATTACCCTTTACACGGTGATAACCATTACTCTTTCCACCTAATAACTCATCTAGTGGTAAGTAGGTAAAGAAGGGGCACTAAACTAAAGATTTGTTTCATTTTGTTGATAAGTAATCATACTCCCTGAAGCACATATAGACTCATATATGTAATTGGCTACAACATAGACATTAGACAAATGTGTTTTTAATTTTCTAAGAATTAGAAAAAGAAAGACACTAGTACCTGTCTATAGGGAAAACAATGTGATAGAAACCAAGATGAAAATAAAACTTTACTGATTTAATGAAGTGCAAGAATTTTAAACACTGCATTAACCAATAACTAAGTCCGTATGGAGTGGACAAATCTCCAAATATAAAAACAAATATAATACTTTTCTTCTCCTTCCAGAATCTCTGCTAAATACATATATTTATACTAAACATAAAGATAACTCCTAACACAGAAATAGTTACTGCTGTAGATAACTACCTAATAACTGTTGTAGATAACTGCCTAATAACTGCTGCCTATAACTATTATAGATAACTACTGCTTATATATTTTATCCTCTTTAAAAATAAACTAAGATAAACGAGTAGTCGTATCAGTGCATCCCCTCTGAAAAGTCGCCTTGTCCTCAAGGCGAAAATGAGATCATAGTTCTCCCACCTAGCTTCTTCAAGGGGACGGTCAACCCATTGAACTAGCCGATCTCATCCCTTGCAGTTTGTAACGTTTCTCTTTCCAATTGAAAATTATGAACATATCCTTCCAATTAGCTTGAATAGTATTGAGAGAAACTAACCAGTTGATACCAAAAACCAAATCAGCCCCTCCAAGTGTAGAAGGATAATAATCCTGAGTGATGGTAAAACCTGGCAATTGAATTTGAAGATTCTGACAAACTTTATTGCAGCGAATGATGGCCCCATTCCCTATTTGCATGCCAAATGTTGGAACTATCTCTACTGGGAGCTTATGCTTCTCTACAACAGATTCAACCACAAAATTATGTGTGGAACCACTATCCACAACTATTAAAACCTTTCTATGGTTGATTTCACCTTGAAGCTTCATTGTAGAACCAACTGACTGTCCCAAAATGGCATTGAATGAAATTTCAGCAATGTTAGTTTCTTGAGAGTCGCCAACAGTTGTTGCATTAACCCAATCAACATCTTCCAATTGATCTCCGCATGTAAGCTCCATGTGAGACAATTTCGCAAATTTACATTTATGACCGGGTGCAAATTTCTCATGGCAACGATAACAATGTCCCTGTGCCATTAGATTTCTCCTCTCAGTTTCCCATGTTTGCATTTGAAGAGGTTGGGAAGTGGATGGATTAGGAGAAGCATTGTTGCGTAGATTTTGAAGTGAAGAGTTAATATTGTTATGAGTGTTTATAGAAGAGTGCACTGATTTTTGTATAGTGGATCTGCTGGTTGGGGTCCAATTAGACTCTCCATTGCTGCTAATTGGGCCTAGTTTATTTTCAAATTCGAGTGCCAAACTCATGGCTCTGTAAACTGTTCTGGGCTTGTGAATCCTAACATCAAATTTAATTTCCTCTTTTAGCCCATTCAAGAACACCCCTAAAAGACAATGATCTGGCCAGTTTGTTACCCTAGACGAAAATTTTGCAAATTCTTGACGATACTCCTGTATAGAACCTTTTTGTTGAATGCTACAAAGATGCTCGTCGGGATTTTGAAACTCCGCAGGACCATAATTTTCCTGCAATGCTTTAACAAGCTCTTCCCAATAAAGCAAAGTCCGCTCACGATTTATCCAAGAGAAGAGATCAAGAGCATCACCTTCCAAATACATCGCTGCGATGTCAACTTTGTGTTCCTCTGGAGTTTGATAGTAGCTGAAATATTTTTCTGCCTTCAAAATCCATCCCCTGGGATCACCTCCTTCAAATCTAGGAAATTTCATCTTTGTGTGTGGCCTCCGGAAAGGATTTTTAAGCCACATTGGGCTATAAATGTCTTCTTCCTCTTCTCGCCAAACAATTTTTTCTCCATTACGGGTCCGGTGACTGGTTTCCCCTTCTTGGGTGTAACCATTCTGGGCTTTCAATGTAGCCACTTCTGCTGCCAACGAATCAATAGTATTTAGTTTTGATGCTATGACAGATAATTGTTGGGCAAGAGATTCAACATTGGGAGTGTTTTCTTGAGAAGTAGAAGATCTGGTATTGACCATATTGGATCGATCTGCTCTGATACCAAACTGATAGAAACCAAGATGAAAATAAAACTTTACTGATTTAATGAAGTGCAAGAATCTTAAACACTGCATTAACCAATAACTAAGTCCGTATGGAGTGGACAAATCTCCAAATATAAAAACAAATATAATACTTTTCTTCTCCTTCCAGAATCTCTGCTAAATACATATATTTATACTAAACATAAAGATAACTTCTAACACAGAAATAGTTACTGCTGTAGATAACTACCTAATAACTGTTGTAGATAACTGCCTAATAACTGCTGCCTATAACTATTATAGATAACTACTGCTTATATATTTTATCCTCTTTAAAAATAAACTAAGTATCACATTGTGTAAGACTAAGCAACTCTCAATTGGAAACAGCACAATCATATAACGTCAGCCCACAAGTTCCCTGCTTGTACCATCCACAAAGCACTACAATGTTTTACATCTCAACAATTCGTTGTTCCTTTTTTCTTTTTCTACCAGATCTATCACTGTCTATGTATTATAAGAGAGCAAATATCCTTTGTCCAGATGCTCCTTTGAAATAAAAGGTCTCCTAATAATAAGAGCATTTTTACAGTGAAACCAAGTTAACATACTAGTCAACAAATAACAATTGAAAAAAGAAAATCATAGTATGCATTTAACGGCACATGTGGTCATAGTGCTTTACCTCGGCTTTTATGAGTTTTTTTCTCCTCTTCCGATGCAATTGCAATTCTGAAGCTCTTCCTCTCTATCATAAATGATTCGCTGGCTCTGAAATAACCTAGAAATCATGTATCAGTTAAAAAGTCAACCAGAATTTAGAATAAAGCAGTGTGAATCATGAAAGGAATTATAGACTAACAATTCTAATGAGTAAGTTAACATTCTTCAATCATAAACTTAATTAAGAAGGTTAAAAAGGAGTTGAATGTGAAGAGGATTTGCTTGAGAAGAAGAGAAGTATAAAAATCCAGCTAATCTAAGCATCTTATCGGACAACTTTGTGCCTTGGCAAGTAAAACATATTAGTGTGTGATTCTCCTTAACAGAGCTCTACTACTATATTTCAGGAAAAGATAGGATGATTGGGAGGTGAGATTGAAAATTGATCTTGGTGCTGCGAGAGGACTTGCTAATTACCTTCACGAAGATTCTAATCCTCGTGTTATTCCTGGTGATTTCAAAGCCAGCAATGTTTTGTTAGAAGAGGACTACACCCTTAAGGTTTCAGATTCTGGGTTAGCAACCGAAGGAAGTGACTACGTATCTACTCGAGTCATGGGAACTTTTGGGTATATATCTCTTTATCATGATTAATCTTGGTGTGGTTTCAATTCACTCAAATAAGATTATAATGAATGTGTGGTATGCATACTTATTAGAGAAAAAAATGAAGGGAAGTACGATAGTAAAGCATCAGCATTTTAAACTCAGATCATCTATAGGATGGAAGTTTTTATGAGTAGTAACAAAAACTTGTGAAATCCTGTCAAGTGATGCTTGTCTGTGTTGTGGAGGTGTAATTCGTGAAACAAATTTTGGAATTTGTGGTGATATAAAGATATTGATGTTACAGTAAACAATTGGATAGTGTAAGACTACTTCCTGCACATTGTCTGAATTGAGAAAGATAAACTGTGAGGGTTAGCACTTAATTTGCAAGGATATTTATCCATTGCCAATGTTGTCCTCAGGGTTACATTTTTTGAAATTACTTTCTTAGGTCTGATGTTTTATTTGTCCCGGCAGATATTCTGTTATTTCTCCTTTTGATTCTTTATTTTTAGTTCTTTAGTACTACATAAACCAACTTTATACTCGGCCTCATTTGCAACATTACAAAGTGTACGTTTACACCTGCATTTGTGCTATAAACATTCTCTATTTACTGGGTTTGCAGGCTAGGACTCTTCAATGGGTGCGTGTCGAATTCGCTAAAAGTAGTGTATTTTTAGTGAATCTGACACGGTTGTGGCATCACAAGTTAAAAGTTTGCAGGTATGCTGCCCCTGAATATGCAATGACGGGACAGAAAACCAAAGGGATTCAACTAACCAGCCAAATTAATACTTAGTAAATTTAAACGGAAAGTAACAATTGAAATTAACAAACAGATCTCTAAACAAGACATAAACCGAGCAACTAAAGACGAAAAGATGCATCCAGTAAGGATTTTTGGGTAGATCCGACAGGGAAAACATTCAAAATAGAAAACACAAGAAATCAATGAAGCATTTTTGTTCGTACGATCGAGCTTCCAAGGAATTCGAATGAAACCTCATCTCCAATTTAGGCACAAAACTGATGGTTGTATTTCATGGCACACAAATGAAAAATTTTCAGAATGACAAATGTGGAAGAGCAAAGAATAGGTGTGAAAGACATGGCAAAGAAAGAAGAAGGGAGAAGGTAAAATGACAAGCTTACCCTTTTGAATGTCCCAAAACACTCCCTCTTATTATGATGAAGACTAAACTGAGCAGCAATTCCAAAACTACCGTTACGACCCAAAGCCACTTTAGTCTCTTATATTAAATTACTAGTGACAAAAGTCCGATCTTTGCAAGCCCCAATATTCATTTATGAAGTTAATTTTTTAAGATATTTCACTAAATAATTTAAATTTTCTTATTAAGTATAAAACAAATATTATTAATATTGCAAATTTTACTTGGTATTAATTAAAATAATTTAAAATTTAAAATAAGTTCTATATATTTGTGGAAGTAAATTATCTTCTTCTTC
Organism: Solanum acaule; assembly: GCA_036250505.1. Taxonomy (NCBI): domain Eukaryota; kingdom Viridiplantae; phylum Streptophyta; class Magnoliopsida; order Solanales; family Solanaceae; genus Solanum; species Solanum acaule. The sequence goes on from JAJOOR010004609.1 coordinate 6,589, forward strand.
TTCTTTTATTTTTGAAAACATGATGTTAATGTTTATTTGCATGTAAAATCGTATCGGGTGATTCTTAAACTGCTCATATGTGTAAAGGTCATTTTTTCGATGTTCGATTGGATCTGGATATGACTTAAGGTCACAAGAACCCCTTAGCACAAAGTTTAGTTGAAAGCTTCATTACCGATTAAGTTTGACATAAGATTCTACTTAAGTCAACTTTCAAACGATCATATCTCCCAGCATATAATGAATGAGGTGGCCTATGACCTACCAAATTAAAGGTCTTTGAGTTCTCTTTCTAACGCCACCAAGCTTGCCCCATTTCATGTTCAGAGTAAAAAGTTATGACTGTTTTACCAGAGACTTCCACATTAGAGTTTTATGAGTCTGTGAACGACAGCTCCAACTGACAAGCCATAGGTTAATCGACGACCCATCTTGTCAAGTCATCGATAGAGTACTGGGAGTCAACTTTTGGGACCGAAATCCTACGGATCCAACCGATGGGTCATAAGTACACATATGGGCCGTCGTTTGGACCCGTAAATGGACTTTTGAGCCTTAAAAACTCAATGTAGAATCCACAGAAGGGATCTACGGTCTGTAGATCAAACCACGAACCGTAGATGGACCCATAGAAGGTTTTTTCGCCAATTTTAAGAAGGGTAGTTTAGTTTATTTCCACCCTTTCAAAGCCTAAACCACGACCCTTTTTCATCTAATTAAGGGTCTAAACAGTGTTAAAACATTATTTTTACGTTCTTTAACACTTCAAAGACTTAGAGTAAGGATTCAAAAGGAGAAAAGCTAGGGTTTTCAAGTGTTCTTCAAATTTCATTTATTTCGGCCAGAACTTTGTTCTTCCAGGTATGTAAGGCTATCATAGTGTTGGACTAGTTCGTCTTCACACCCTACTTCTATGTTCAAATCAGTAAAAGAGTAATCTAGGGTTCTATCCTTAGGTTTCAGTATTCTTGAGATGAGTTGATATTGAGTTGTTGATTATTGAATTCCTATTAAAAATCATTGAAATGTCATACAATGTGAATTGTGATTATTGAGTTGATTGTTCATGACTATTTTTCGGCATGAACCCTATTTTGAGTATCTAGTAAATTCTTATTGAGAATATTTTAAACAAAACATTATTGTTTAAACTAAATTTTGAGGAAGTAAAGAACAGTTTGAGAAAGATTACAAGGGAACTAAATATTTCCCAAATGTTTCATTTTTACATGAAGAATAAGAGTAGATTATTAAGAAAAGTTATAAGTGTTTTCAGAAAGATTAAGTACAAAGCAGTTACCTCTTAAATATGCCCTTTTTTGAGTAATTATCCCAACCCATAATGTATTGTTACATTAAGTAAATATAAACCTTGTTTTCTAAATGAACATTGAGTTTCAGAGACAGTTCAGAGCAGTTATCTTTTTTAAGAGGATAGTTTGAGCAATTACCTCAAACTAAAGAAAGAGTAATGTCCCGACGCGATATAGGACAGTTCTAGCAATGTGTAAAATATGTTGTATCATCACTTTGCTCATAGTGATGGTTGTCGGTTAGAGAATCTCCTAATAGAGTTGAAGTGTATTTTTATCTATCACTTATTATGTTGAATTTCAGAGACAAGTAAGTATTTTTGTAAAGTTTAAATGATTTCATTCCTTGAATTATTTTCATTTAGTTGAGTTTATGTTTTGTCTATTTCAGTCATTGAGTTAAGTTATTTGTTTATTCAGTCATATTACATACTCGTACATTCAATGTACTTATGCCATTTGACATGCATCCTTTTATGATGCAGATACAAGTGTTCAGGGATTTCTATGTTGTCAACAAAAAGAAGTAAATTGAGAGATATTGAAGATGGGGAATTGAAAATTTCTAAGATGAAAGTTTGGGTAATAAAAATCTGAAGTTTTGTTAGAGTGGATTAGAGTCTCTCATTGGTTGGGATGAACTAATGCTCTTCTTATATGGATTTGGACAATCTTCTCCTCGTGAACTAACTTTTGGGATTGATTTATGTCCAAGTATTATTGAGATCTTCTTTTAAGGATTTGGGCAATCCTCTCCTCATGATCTTCTTATATGGATGGGAAATCCTCTCCTCACACATAGCCTAAGTAACCAAATGCACATACAAGTGTATGTGGTCACACAAGTAATATAGTGACTCTTAAGAACCGGATTATCAAATTCAAAGGACTTACGATCAGTTGATATTCAATTTCACTAATAACTACCATTTAACGCAAGTGTGCCGAAAGAGTTCAATTGATATTTTATACTAAAAGTTAAAAAAATTAAATTACTAAATTGACTAGCAATGATATTCAGTTCCACTTGGAGTTATAACAATGACTTGAGAAATTTCAGGGTTGCACCTTAACCAAGAATTCATGCATAGTATCTCCTTTATGGACTTCGATGGTTATCAAATTACTTATTTACAAGGTTAATAATATGATTATGATATCTCAACGTCTAATCACCTACCACAATTGACAATCTAAATACATCGTTGAGTAGGGATCGATTTAATCAACTACAGAGCATTAAACTTTCATCTTGTTTCAAAACAAAGCATGGTACCTGGGTACGTACATCCCTATCCTATACAAATCAATCCTAGTTTTGTATAAAGAAATATCATGCTCCTATATTCCACATTATATCTTTCTAATCTTCTCTTGAGTTCAAGAATAGATAATAATTTATTCTAATGGTGATCAAGTTAAAATAGTAATTCAAGAACACAAGAGTAATTTTGTAGTGATAACCAAACTTCATCAATAGATTCAATACTAACAAATCATTTGTAGCCACAACCCTAGAAAAAAGAGATTTATCTACTCATGTTCGATTCACAATGCTTGAATCTTTAATAATCATATAAGAATTCGAAAGATGAAAAGAGTAGGAATGAACCATTATATTTGAAGAGAAAATTAGTCCCCGTATTTTCCTCTAATTTTTTTTAAAAAGGATAAAAATTGTGATTAAAGACGAGCTATTTATAAGTTGAGAAAAACACAGAAAAATAATGAGTTATAGGTCTGCGACATGGAGTCAAAGCAAACCTTCTTATCTTGTCAACTTGGCCCTCATGGTGACATGGAGTTAATATGTAACACCTCGTAAATTGAAAGTTGAGTTTGGAATTTTGCATTTTTGGTACTGATATAAAGTCTACGGAAGTCACCTACGGGCCGTAGGATATCCTATGGGCGGTAAGAAGGTAGTCGTAGGATTGGCTTGAGTTATGGGAAATACTAAGTCTCTGATGATTGACCTACAATGAACATGATAAATTGTAGAGTGGTCTACAAACCGTAAAAGGGATCAGTAGATATGATACAAACTTAGAGAAAAATTGGGCTTGACCTTGAGGACTACGGAAAGGGTCTACACACCGTAGAAGGGTCTCCGATCCATAGAAACTATTCCTGGAAATTGTCTAGACCTTTAAGTCCATGTAAAAGGTTCTACAGTTGACAAGGATGGTCCATGGAAAATCCTACGGACCGCAGATCCAAACCATAGACATGTCCATAGTTTTTAAAAAAGGGTGTTTTGGCCTTTTCCTACCCAACTAACCCCTAAACTATGTCTTTTTGGCCGTATAACTACCCCTATATCCGGTTTTACTCTTAAGACTTAGCCTAATTCCTCTCATTCACTTAATTCCCTCAAGTTTCTCCTAGTTTTCTTCTCCAATTTTCTCTCAAGAGTGCTCAAGGTGGAAGTTAGGTTTTTAAGATTCAAGGTCTCATTCTCTTTGCATTCTCATGGCTTTTATTATCAAGGTATGTGAGAATTCACCAATGGACCCCTTTAAGCCATTTGGTCTCAAAAAAAAATCTCAATCTCCAATACAGTGTCACCCAATTCTCTTAGGGTTTCATGTGATTCTCTATGAGTTTAATTCATTGTGATTCAGTTAATTATATTAAATCTTAATATGCATGATTTGATACAATTTTATGATTTTTCATTGTTTTCACATGTACCCATGCTATGCCTACTTAATGAATATGAATTATGAATAAAGCTTGTGAACTTATGAAAAATGATCATGAATTTGATTAAGGATTTATGCATGTTTTATGAAAAAAACTATTTATGACTTAATGATTCTTTTAAGATAAAGCGCCAATGATTTATGAAAGGTTTTCTCACAATTTAAAACGAATCATGATTTATATGCTTAAAAAGTTAAGTGTATAGTATAAAGAAGTTTATGAAATTAAATAATGATTTTAAAGGAGCTAATCTAATATGAACTTATGATTGAATTGGTAGTCTTAATTGTGCCTTCCCAAGTATTTATAATTATGATTATGTCCTTTCCGTTGGGATTTACTTAGCACCGAGAGGACTTTGAGGTGGAGGCTCCCCTATTAGTAGAGGCCGAGTATCTAGAAGCAATATCCTTGTCCATTAACTACGTGTCCCCATAGGATTGTCTTAAATGTCCTAAGCTAGTGAGTCCACTTGAGCAAAAAATGAATATGACAGAGTTCTACCTTGGCAAGTAGATTTCCCCTTTTCGGTGTGAGGGTCATGCCAGATTCTATGTTATAGCTCATATGGTCTTATTGTTGGTTAATGGTAAATACCCCACAAATGAACTATGTTTTCTTCAAAGGTTTTATGAAAGCTTCTCAAATGGTTTTAAGTATGCATCAACCTCGTATTTGATTTATTATTTCTTCTTAATTGCTTTTATTATGTTTTCCTCAGTCTTGCATATCATGTTTAAGTTTGTCATGCTATCATCCTTTACGGTTTAATGCATTCCCCCATACTGGGAACATTCATCGTACTCATGCATATTTGTGCCTATATTGTCTCAAAATATCGGGTTCGACATTCCTCTTCCTAGACATGCTTAGATTAGGATTGCTTAGCTTGATCACTAGGATTGGTGATTCCCCATGGTTCGAGGGAAAAACCATAGATACTTTTATTGCTTTTATGGTCTTTCAGTTTCAGAGTTGTACCTAGTGTATGGGTAAAGTCCCAACCACTCTTATGATGTTAGAAAGACTTATGTTATACATAGTAGTTTTCCGCGTATTCTCATATGTACTCTGTTGATATCTTTTATGTCATTTTATGAATTGAAACTTATATTGATTATATATCTTAAATTGTAATACATCACGTTATGCTTATGTCAAATGGCTTGTTTAGGGTCTCTGGATCCTATTCACCATGTCACGCCTAGGGGGTACTTTGTATTGTGAAATAATATGGACTCCTCTGGTTCAAAATATCATGGGTTGAATTTCTAGTGCTAGCTCGCCGACATGGAGTGGATACGATGCTGGGTTCTTTTCTCTCCGACCCTTCTTTGGCTCATTCAACGCTTGCACCATTTGCTTCCACAGTTCCTACCAAGACCCAAAATCAGGCCGTGATGACGCTTACTATAACCCTCGAGTAGGCAAGCCTAACCCAAAATAAAAATATGCGGAAGATAACAACTTATATAATAATAACAAGAAAGAGAGGCAGTAGAAATAGAATAAAAGAACTGGGTTGTATCATAAATATTTAATATGATACAAAGTATACAATAGAGGCCCAAAAGTGACCAATACGACAAACTAACACAAGACCTAACCCCGGACATGGTGTCACCTATACAGTAGCTACTAAGTACAGAAAGGCTAAATATACAAGTGAACTGACTAAGCAGAATACTAAGTTAGAGCAATAAAGAAAAGCACCAAGTTTTTGAATGCAATGAGCTCACCACGATCCAAGTTTGTGACGAAAAAGGTAGATCCAATGCTTACTAAGGGTGGCTTGTATGGGGATCTGCATTAGAAAAAGGTGCAGAAGTGTAGTATGAGTGTCATAATATAGGGTATTCGATAGACATCATAGGTTGATCGAGATCAGAAATATCAAATATAAAAAGAAAAATATGATGATACTAGCGAAAGTATAATATAAGGCGAAAGGTAACCAAAACTACTGACAAATAAAGCAACAACTAATCTATCACACCATCCAAACAACATAAACAATAAACACACACAAAGATATGCAATGCAAATGTGTCCAATCCAGCATGAATGCAAAAAGTTCCGGAGTTGTCTCATTGGCTGTCCCTTGGAACCCTGAGACAACTACAAAACCCCACCTTAGCTTATCAAAAAACTAAAACTCGAAATTCAATCTGTGGAGCGCTAGAGCTCATCAACATATGCCTTATAAGGTGAAAATAGAACATTTTCCTCAAAACAGAAATTTCATTGGTAAATATCAGTTAAAATCAGTAATCGCGCTCCCAGGGGGGCTAAAAACTAGTATAAAGTGTGGCGTACTAAAAAGTGTCTCAAACCTATTTCCATCACATAACCGATGCAATTATGTCATGGTCATGCTTTCAGACTAATACAATCTAAACATCATCACAAATCAAACAATATTACACACATATTTGGGTAAACACTTGTCATACCACAAACGTACTAACATGGAAGTCCCGTCGGTCCAAGCTCACGTCCTTAGGCTGAACATTTCAATATCAACAAGAATATAAACTCAAACATACTAAACAAACAACTAAACAAGTCAACCAAGCAAACATGTGGAAACCTAAGTTTCACACAACCTAGAAGCCATTTCTAAGTATTCTATATGAAAAATCCATAATGATCAACCTAAAGTAAGGCATTTCCAACTAAAACTACACTAAACAACCCAACAATGTCCATAAGTCGACTAAGGATCAAAAAGCCTAAATAATCCTAAATTCCAACTGAATCATACAATACTACTCAAAATACAACTAATCTAATTAAGCCAAGTCTAAGAAAAGGAAAATCGTATCCTACGTCGAGGCCAAAACCGCACTTGAACCTTTACTCAAGTTTTTCCCCTTCCAGAGAGGTTCTAAATGATGCCAAGCTATCAACAACACCACGAGAACCAAAAACAATATAAAATTACCAATATTAATAAGGGGATTTGAAATTGGAAAGAAACCAAAAAATGCAAAATCTGAGACCAACACACGGAGTCACAAAATTGACTCTATCACAAACTACTCAAGGAAGTTGTGCCATGAAAATGGGCACAATCCGAGCTACCATCAAGTCAAAATAGTCCCACCATTAATTTAGCTCAAAATAAATCAAAACAACAAAAATAAGGGAAATTTATGTGAATTACCAAGGAAAATGGAGGATTCAACCAACCTGGAATGTGCTCACGAACTTTTCTGATGCACACCAATAAGAACTTCTTAATTCTGCCAACAATCACTCCCAAAATTTCCAAAACTCTAACTTAGAATGGGATATGCAATTGAAAATTGAGTCTTTTTAAAAGATTGATATGCTAGTTAACTGGCCTTTGGGAGTGTAGCGGCCCCATGCGATCGTGGATTTCAGGCAAGTTGACCCTGTCCGAATGGGGTGCGAGGCTACGAATGTTGAGACTAAGCCACTCAATCCTTCACAAATGTTGCTAAGGGCCCATGAATGCAAAGGCATATAGAGTTGACCATCTGCTAACACAACATGAGGCATGTGAACGTGGAGGTCTCGGAACGTGGTCTCTGCTAATGTGGCCAAATGCCCGCGTTCATAGAGAGATGAACAATGCTACACAGTAGCACGACATCATCAACATTACAAGAGAGGCCTATTCTCCATATAGGGATCAAAATTCATTTTGAATCTCATAAGTGCAAATAAACTATGCTACCTAGTTGTAAATGACATTTCTGACTCAACTGAATCGACAAAATAAACAAGAGAGGCCATCTTGTCTAAATGTTGACCAAAGTTAGCACTTACAAAGAAAAGCTACACAAAATGCTAAATGCCACAGAGTTATCCTGATTACCTCGGAAATTGAACCAAAGGTTGTTCTAGACCAAACTCGGCATTACAAAACTAACCATGCTGACATAGTTCCATTCTGATCGCATTTACCAAGAAAGTTAACCAAGGTCAAATGTTGGGCAAAACTCAAAAGATAAAATGCATAATCGTACAAACTCCAAATGAAAGCCTCGAAATCTAAATTGATCATTACACTGAACAAAAATGACCCTTTCGAAGCTAATGAAACTGAAGAAATTTGAATCTTACATCAAAATTTCCAGATATTGACTATAGTAACTCTTTCATACCTTAAGCCTCCAAAATGTCTAAAACCACTCAAAACTCACCCGACCACCTCAAGAAGCATGCCACCTAACTCAACAACACACAATTTTAACAAGGAAGCTAAGGGAAGGGGTAAAATAGTAAAAGCATGCAAAAACACAGAAATGATCACGAGGGTCGTTATTACATCCACTACTAAAACGACTGTCATCATCGAAAGTAAAACACATGAAGTACCTGAAAACTTAAAAAGATGAGGATACCAGGTCTGCATGTCAAGCTCAGTTTCCCAAGTAGCCTTCTCAATTGGACGGTGCCTCTACTGAACCTCAACCATCTACTTAGACCAAACCTTCTAACCTGCCTGTCTAGAATAACCATTTGTTGCTCCTAAAAACTCAAGGTCTCATCAAGCGGAACAAAATCCCACTTAAGCACGTTAGATTCATCACGAACATAACATCTAAACATAGAGACATCAAACATAAGATAAACACTCAAAAGAGCTGGAGGTAAGGCTATATCATAAGTAACATCTTCTACGTGCCTCAGAATGTTAAATAGGCCGATGAACCTAGGGATAAGCTTGCCCCTCCTCTCGAATCTCATCACGCCCTTCATGGGAGACATTTATAGAAATACCCGATCATAAATTATGAACTCTAAAGGTCGCAACCTCCTATCACCATAGCTCTACTTCCTACTTTGGGCAGTACAAAGGGTAACCTGGATCACATGGACACTATCTATATAATCTCTCAACAAGTTGTTTCCCCACTATCTAACCTCAAAAGCATCAAACTAGCCCACCAGAGAACGACACCTCTTACCATATTATGCCTCAAATGGATCCATATGAATACTCGAATGGTAGTTATTATTATATGAAAAATCTACCAAAGCCAAAGACTAATCTCACTGGCTGTTGAAATCAATAACAGAAGCCTATAACATATCCTCCAAAAGCCAAAATAATCCTCTCTGAACCATCCGTTTGAGGATGCAATGTTGTATTGAGCTCAATGTTGGTACCCAACTCTCTCTAAATAAATCTCCATAAGCGTGAAGTGACCTAAGTACCACGATCTGAGATGATAGAAATTGATACCACATGCAAATGAACAATCGCATGTGTGACACGGATAGTCTGAGCCTATGGTAGGACCTCCACCACTGATTCACTGACCCATAAAGCTAGAAAGTAGTGTAATCAACCATGTGGGACTCCACTAATCCAAGTTTATGCAACCTCTCCTTACAATTGACCAAAACCTCATAGGGATCCTCACCTGCAACACTTGTGAACCTAGAAGGACTCAATGTGATGAACCATCCCAACATCTTCTGCTCCTCAGAAGAAATATCTAGACTATGTTCCATAGGTGGAGAAAAATTTAGAACTAGCTAAACAACTGAACGAGGAACTACACTAGGCTGATATGTTGGTGGGGTTTGAACACACTATGCCTCAACCTGGTTTGAAGTATAAGTCTCATCTCTAATACGGGGTCCATCTGAAGTGTTAGGAAAAGTACCTTCATATGACATGCCCTCTATGAAGCTGAGGATCCTGGCCTGAGTATCATGTAGCACAAACGTGACCACGAATCTCAGTAGACGTTTGGTTGTCCCCACACTATAAAGTTGATGTTGAACATGCTCAACCTCTATCTCAAGATTAGTTGGCGGTGCCCACTCCTGATCTCAAGATTGTGCTACAACTAGTGATCTCCCTTGACCTTTGGGTCGGCTTTAACCTCTACTCCTATCTGGGGCTCCATCCGGAGGTGCATGAGGCTCTCTTCCACCCACGGATGACCTCATCATATCCATCTAAGAAAGAGTAAAATAAATGGAGCTTAAATATTGATAAAACCATCAATGCACAATAAGAAACAACAAACAGTTATGTATTCCTAAGAATACCCTATAACTCTCGAAGATTGGATATGGACGTCATTGTACTAAGACTCTACTAGGAACTTGTTCTGATACTGGTGAGATAGGTGAAACAAAGACGCGGATACCACGTTTTCATAGCCTAGAATTGGGTCATTATAGAGCCTACTATAACCCCCGAGTAGGAAAGCCTAACCCAAAATTAGAAGATGCGAAACATAATAGTTTATCTAATAATAACAAGAAAGAGTGGAATTAGAAATAGAATAAAGGAAATGGGCCATATCATAAATTTGTAATACGATACAAACTGTACCAAAAAAGGCATATAGTTACCAAAATGACAAACTAACACAAGACCTAACCCCAGACCTGGTGTCATCTATACATGAGCTATTAAGCACAAAAGGATAAATGTACAAGAGAACTGACTAATCAAAATACAAAATATAAGTTAGTGCAAAAGAGAGAAAGCAGCAAGTCTTTGAACTCCAAGAGCTAACCATTATCCAGGTTTGTGACAACCAATGTAGGTCCAATGCTAACTAAAGTAGCTCGTAGTTGGAGCTGCATTATAAAAAGATGTAGTAGTGTAGTATGAGTACCAAAACAGAAGGTTTGAAGTAGGCATCATAGGTCGACTGAGCTCAAAAATATCAAATATAAAAAGAGAAGCACAATGATACTAAAAGAAGTTTGATATAAGGCTAAAAGTAATCAAAACAACCAACAAGTGAAGCTACAACTAAACTACCACACTATTCAAACAATACAAGCAGTCAATCACACAAAGAAATGCAATGCACGTGGCCAATGAAGGAGGAATGCAAAAAGTTCTGGAGTTATCTCGTCGCCTGTATAGAGGACCCCAGAGACAACTACGAAACCCCACCTCCACTTATCAGAAAAGTAAAATCCATAATTCAATCAGCGGGCCATTGGAGCTCATCAACATATGACATATAAGGAGAAAAAGGAACACTTTCCTCACAACCAAGTTTCGATCAATAAAAATTAGTTAAAATCAATATTATCTCTCCTAAGGAGCTAAAAATTAGTAGAAAGTGAGGTATACTAAAAATGTCCCAAAACCTCTTTCCATCATAGAACCAATGCAATTAGGTCTTGCTTTCACACCAGTACAATCCAGACAACATAAAAAATTAAACCATATCACATATAGAACAAGGTAAACAAATGTCACCCCATAAGTGTACTAACTTAGAACTCCTGCCGGTCCAAGTTCACGACCTTAGGTCCAACAATTCAATATCAACAAGATCATAAACTCAAATATACTACACAATCAACCAAGCAAACATGTGGCAAACTAAGTTTCACGCAACCTAGAAGTTATTTGAAGGATACTATATAAAACAAACCATAAGGATCAACCTAAACTAAGGTTTTTCCAGCTAAAAGTACACTAAGCAACCCAAAAATGGCCAAAAGTAGAATACATATCAAAATGTCTAACTAATCCTGAATTCCAACCTAATTATACAATACTACTGAAAATACAATTAATCCAAATGACCCAATTCTATGAAAAGGGAAATTGTAACCTACCTCAAGGCCAAAATCACACTCAAACCTTTTCTCAGGTGCTTTTCCTTTCTAGAGAGCCTTGTAGTGATACCAAGCTATCAACAACACCCCGAGAATGTAAAAAGAAAAAGAACGATACCAATATTAAAAAGTGATTTCAGAATGGTAAAGAAACCCAAAAAACATAAAATGTGGGACCCTCATGGAGTCACAAAATAAACTATGTCACAAGGTCCTAAACTACTCAAAGAATCTGTGCCCCGAAAAAGGTCCCTATTCGAGCTGCCATCAAGCCAAAATAGTCCCACCATTAGTTTAGCTCAAAAGTATTCAAAATAGTGAAAAAAGGAATTTACGTGAATTACCAAGGAAAACAGAGGATTCAACAAACCTGAAACATGCCCATGAACTTTCCTAACTCACTACAAAAAGAATCACTCGATTCTGCAGAGAAATGATCCTAAAATCGCCAAAACTCTATCTTAGAAATAGGGCTTGCAACTAAAAATTGAGTCTATTTAGAAGATTGATCTACCCGTTAACTGACCTTCATGATTGCAGAGGCCCCACATATCACACATTTCAGCCAAGCTGACCCTCCTCAAATGAGATGTGATGCCCACAAATGCAGAGTCTAGGCCAGTAAACCATTTGAGAATGAAGCCAAGGGTCCGTGAATTCGAAGGCAGAGGGAGTTGACCCTTTGTGAACACGACATGAGCCACACAAACGTAAAGGTCTAGGGACTTGGTCTTTGCAATCGTGACTAGAGGCCCACAATTGCGAAGAGATGAATGGTGTTGTACCAGAAACACTGCATTAAGAAACATCACAAGAAAGGCCAATTCTCTATCTACGGTTCAAAATTTGTTCAGAACCCCGTTCAATGCAAACGAACTATGCTACGTAGTTGGAACCACAGCAGTCCGGAATAAAGGAAACAACCAACATAGGTCATGTCGTCAAAATGTTGACCAAAGTCAATACTTACAAAAAAAAGCTACATAATATGCTAAATGCCATAAAATCATCTCAATTACCTCAAAAACCAAACCAAAGGTCATTCTAGACCAAACTCGGCATTCCGGAGCAACCGTGCTGATGGAATTCCATTCTGAGCACATTTACCAAGAAAGTTGACCGAGCTCAAACTTTGGGCACAATTAATTAGCTCAAATGTCTCATCGCACAAAGTCCAAAAAAAGCCTCAAAAACCAAACTGCTCATCACACTAGACTAAAATGACCCTTTCGGAGCTGATGGACTTTATAGAATTGTGATCTGACATCAAAATCTCAAGATGTTGACCTAAGGCAACTCTTTTATTCTTTACGACTCCAAAACGATAAGAACCACTCAAAACTCACCCGACCATCTTTAGAAACATTCCACCGAACCCAGCACCACAAAAACTACAAAGAATCTATGAGAAGGGGCAAAACTCTTAAAGCACACAAAAATATAGAAATGACCTTGAGGGTCATTACATTTTACATCATCTCTATTTTAGTTCTTTAACTTTTGTTCCCCATTTCATACGCTTTCCAAGCTACAAATACCTAAATAAATTGGTTAGCCAAAAGGCATAAACACGACTCTAACACTTATCAACATAATGGAATTTATTCTTGAATTTAGCTAATATGTGGGTTTCGCTTGGATTGTAAGCATATAAATTTGTCCAAGACAGCTTGAGTTTGAAATCCTACACGTAGTCTTTTCAAACTTATAGTGTAAAAAGCCCAACTCAATGGTTCTTAATTAGAAAAAAAAGAGACATCTTCCCGTCCTTGGAATGAATACAAATATAGAGATCTTAAGAGCACCTCATCCTGAATGTCAAGATGAAATTAACAAATCTGAAAGTTCACTTTTTGCTCTTTTGTATATTTTAGCCCACCTCATCGATTAAGAATTAAGAAAGTCTTCTGGAAAAAAAAATATTTTTTATGTTCTCATCCTAATTATTACATTCATTAAATTTCAAAAATATATTCTTTTTCCATTTTAAGAGTGAAAACTCTTTTCTAAAGGTCTACTATAGAATTGCTGCTTATGTATCTAACCTTCAATGATGGTACCTATTTTCACGTGAATCCCACATAAGCAAATTAGGGGACTTCAAGTATTTCACAACAAAATATGTATCAGAATATCGCTCTGAGACAGAATGATTTATCCTACAAACTGCTTTGATGCTTCATAGGAAACCCTATAGACGCTGCGATATATGATTGAAAGCTTGTAATATTCATTTTGCCATGTTCTGGAAGTGGCTAATTAGAATTTCTTTTATTTCAGGAATTAGAAATTCTTTAGAAAATGCCTCAAAATGACTTTAAACTCTTTCAGCCACAAAGAAAGGAGCACTTGTGTCATGACCAAAAAACCAAGCGTGATGGCACTTGTCTTATTTAACCAAGACAAGTTAGCCTAAAAAATCCTCGACAAGGGTAAATGCAGAAGTAAGAACAAAATTAAGGATTGAACATAACATAAGCATGTGAAATCATAATATAACACAATTCTCCCCAAAAGCAAGAGTCACATGTACAAGACACTAAGTATTATAACTGATTCAAAAGAAATATAAGTTTGAATGTCTCCATATCTAGAATAGATCAAGGACATTATATAAAAATAAATGACGTCTATTGAGAAAATAAATTGCTACCTCACAAACTCCAAATGTAACCCTCAGACAAAGATGAGAGAGAGGTCAAGACGATATGGGCATGTAACCTACACAAGTGTAAAAATAAAGGGAATGAGTACCAAACAACAACAGTACTCAACAAACATCCCTAGATAACTATAAGTAAATAATATCGAACACAAGCACTCTATCACACTTTTTAAACCTCTTCATACTACAACCTGCATAAAAGATCAGAAACAACCCATCCTAAGAGTTTCACAATTAATAGTGCAATACGTTTCACGTAAATCATCTAATTTCACATATCAAAGTAGCAATAAATCATCATAAATCTTCAAGATCAATAGACACACAAACATAACAACTCACTTATAAAGGTCAAGAACGATGTTGAGGTGCAAGTGCAATGCAATGAAAATGTCATATAGAATAATGCATGTCTGACCTATCGGTGCACACCTGACTAGCATGCCGGGACACATAGGGGACATATCTGTCCATGCACCACTGTGCATACCCGTTGACTAGAAGACCAGGACCCATGAGGGATTTACCTGTCCATAGGTGGTTTTAGTTTTGAAGGACTATGACATGACTATTTTGTATCACCAAAGAAAAGCCAGTATTTTAGCGGATGAACTAAGTAGGAAGTCTTCTAGCATAGGAATTTTTGCCTTGATACAAGTTGAGAAGCGGCCATTGGCTAGAGATGTTTAGACACTAGCTAACAACCTTGTTCGGTTGCAAATTTTGGAAGATGGTGGTGCTATTGCCTTTGTTGAGACCCGATCTTCCCTGATTAAGCATATTAGAGAGAGGAAAACGGATTATGAGAAGTCTATATTATTCGAGACAAGGTGATGAAAAGTGAAGCTAAGGAAATTACATTTGATTCTAAGGAGGTGTTCAGGATTAGAGGCAGGATTTATGTTCCCAAGAGGGTGAGTTGGTGATTTTGATCTTAGAGGAGGCACATTGTTTGAAGCACTCTATTCACACAAAAGCGACCAATATGTACCATAATTTGACTCTGCATTATTGGTGGTGTGATATTAAGATGGACATTGTAGAGTTTGTAGTCAGGTGCTTGACTTACCAGCAAGTCAAGAATGAGCATCAGCGGCCTAGTGGTGTGTCTTAGAGGATGTTCATTCCTACATGGAAGTGGGAGCATATCAACATGGATTTTTTTAGTGGGTTTCCTTACCACCATGGGTGGTTGTTGATAGACTAACCATGTCCGCCCATTTCATTTTCGTTAAGGTGAAGTAAACGTCTAAGAAATTGACTTGATATACATTAGTCAGATAAATAAATTGCATTGAGTTCCTGTTTCTATTATTTCCATTTTCACTTCCCACTTTTGGATAGCTTTACACCTTGGTTAGGTACTCAGCTAGATAGGAGTACATCTTTTCACTCGAGATAGATGGACAACCTGAGCGGATGATTCGGATATTGGAAGACATGTTTCGGGCATATGTGATTAATTTTGGTGCTCGTTGGGATCAGTATTTTCCCTTGGTGGAGTTTACCTACAACAACTGTCATCATTTCAGCATTCAGATGTCACCATTTTAGGCTTTGTAAGGTAGGGAGGTGTAGATCTCTGATTGGTTGGTTGGATGTCATTGAGGTGGATTCATCGGATGCAAAATTGCTTAGAGATGTCATTGAGAAGGTCCGTTTAATTAGAAGTAAGTTGTGTTGACAGCCTAGAGCCGACAAAAGAGTTATAACGATGGAGAATTTCAACTTTGGAGTTCATGAAGGGTGATCGTGTTTGGCTTAAGGCATCACCCATGAAGGGTGTGATGATTTTTGGGAAGAAGGGAAAGCTTAGCCCTAGGTTTATTGGCCCTTTTAGGATTTTGAAGCGGATTGAAGAGGTGGCCTATAAGCTTTCCTTGCCACCTAGATTGTTAGTTATGCATATTGTTTTCCATGTTTCCATGATTTGGAAGTATTTACTAGATGAGTCCCATGTGATTTCACTTAATCTTATGGTTTGGGGTCCATATTTATCATTTGAGAAGGAGCCTATAGCTATCTTGGATAGGATGGTTTGAAAACTATGGACAACAAAGATTGCTTCAGTGAAAGAGCAGTGGAAGAACTGTTTGATCAAGGAGGCTACTTGGGAGATGGAGTTTGATATGCGTGCTAGATACCCTCAACTTTTTAAGCTTCATGTACTTTCTTTTTACTTTATTTCAAGGATGAACATGATTTTTAGTAGTGGCTAATGTCATGACCCTGAAGGTCATTTTTGGAAATATTTGGAATATTACCATTTTACACCTCCTGATAGTTGTCTTGTGTCATGTTTGGTCTGTCTTTAAAGTTTATTTTTAAATTAGATCAAATATTTGTGGTTCTTGGATGTTTTAGAGTTTTTTTAGACTTTAAATTGTTGAAGGTAGTTTTTTCAACAATTAGAGCTACGAGTCCTGGAATGGAATTATGTCAGTTTCATCAGCTCTAAAATACATAATTTGGTCTAGGAGGGTTGTTTTCAGTTTCAATGTCTTTATGTGGAGTTGAGCTCTTGAGTTGGAAGTTTAAGTGCATTTGTCAGCATTTAGTGTTCGGATGCTCGAATTGGATTTCTTACAGTTCCGTTGGATTCAAGGGATTATTTTAGGCCTAGGTGAGGTCATGGTTGAATTTTAACAGCTTCCGAGGGAAGTTTAGTATTTTTGAGTGAAAGTCAGTTTATGGCGACTTTAATTAGTTTTAGATCAAGGAACCTCGAATCCGTATTTTGATGGTTCCATTGAGTCCAAAATGTCGAGTTTAGTTGGGTAGAGTATCTAATTTGTGTGCAAGGGATTCTAAACGAATATCGAGGGTCCTTACAGTGAATTTTTGTGTCTTGGGGTCTTTGTTGTAATTATTGATATGTGGTGCCTCCTTCACATTTGTGGAGCTTGTCTGCATTCATAAAGGGTCTTGTGGTTTGGCCTCTATGGTCGTGGAGGGCGAGGTGGTTGGCATTCACATTTGCGGAAACCTAACTGCATTGGGAAGGGTCTACTGAGTTATTTCTAATGTTCGTGGAGCTCTTGATTGTGATCGCGGAAGGTTTGAACTTTGACCTCCGCATTCTCAAGGCTTACTTTGTGATTGTGAAGAAAGGAGGCCTGGCAGTTTAAAGAAATGTCCCAAAACGTGTTTTCTTCCCCCATTTCTCCATTATTGGACCTTGAGAGCTCTAAGGAGGCGATTCTAAAAGTATTTTTCAAGATAGAACTATTTGGTAAGTGATTTTAACTCCTTTCCTTCATTACCCACTTATTTCATGATTCCCACATCAAAATTCTTGGTTTCAAGTTCAAGTTTGGGGTTTTTTCTCTTAAAATTGGGTTTTAAGCTTGATTTCAACTCAATTTTCATTACAATTCATTTATGAGTTCCAAATTCTTTGGTACGTTGATTTTTTACAAAATTCTAGAGTTAACCCTAACCCTCGGGAATGACTTTTTGGGTCAATTTAGACCTACTTTCTAAAATCAACTATATGGGTGTTGTTGTTTATGATTTCTTATTGGGATTCTTTATTTTATCAGATTGGCTAGAGTTGGAGACTCATAATAAAGGTAAGGCTCAAGTACTAAAATGATTTCATTCTCTTTTGAGGCAAGTGGACCTCTTTGACCTTTTATTTCGTATATTGAATCTTGTATGCCTTAATGTGTGATTGGGAGTAAGTAGAACTGGTGAAGGATTTTGTAATTCTCATTTGTTATTAATTGTTGATGAAATTTAAGTTATGATAATGTGGAGCAAGATGAAATCCATTGATAAACTAATGTATGATGTACCATGATTGGTTGGATGGTTATATTGATTCACTATTGATGATGTTTCATGATTGTTTGAGTGTGGATTGTGTATTGATATGGAATTACCATCTTCTCATAATTCTTGTGAATATGCTTATTTACATTGGTTCTGAAGCACTTTGATGAGATTTGTATCCTCGATATGCTGATGGGAAATGGTTCCAGCAGGTGATGTTTATGCCAATGGGAAATGGTTCCAGCAAGTGATGTTCATGCCGATGGGAAATGGTTCTAGTGAGTGATATTTATGCTGATGGGAAATGGTTTTGGCGAGCGATATTTATGCCGATGGAAAATGGTTCCGATAAATGCATGGACTAGTACATCCCTCATGGGTCCCAGTTTGCGAGTTAGTGGGTTTGCGTAGTGGTGCACAGAAAGATATGTGCTCTATGTGTCCCAGCCTGCAAGTCACCGGGTGTGAATCGATAGTATAGACATTCATCATGTTATATGACATTTGCATCGCATTGTACTTGCACCTCATCATCATTCTTTATGCATATGAGTGAGTTTGTATGTTCGTGAATATTTGGGTGTAAAGTGTGATATTGTTTCTATGGAGACTCTTATATATGAATCACAATGGGCATTTGTATTGTGTCGTATTCCTACATATGAATTGTTAAGTTGGGCTGATTTGATTTTTATACAGGTTGTAGTATGTGGAGGTTTGGATGGTGTGTGTGTAGTACTTGTGTTCCGTATTGCTTTACTTATGGTTAGTTTAGGATGCTTGTTGAGTACCATTGTTGTTTGGTACTCACTCCCTTGGTTTCTATACTTGTATAGGCTACGAGCCTAAATCATCTTGATCACCCATTTTCATCTTTGTTTGAGGCTTTCTTTGGGAGTTTGTAAGGTAGCTATTTTTCATCTCGGCTGACATCACTTACTCTTTCATTATGTCCTTATTCTATTCTAGATACAAAAACATTCAGACTTGTATTTATATTGAATCTATTGTAATACTTAGAGTCTTGTGCATGTGAAACTAGGTTTTGGGGTTATTTGAGTTATATAATGATTTCCGTATGTTTAAGTTTTGTCTAGTTCTTATTTCTATTCTTATTTCTGCATTTACCATATTGAGGTTTGATTAGCCTGACATGTTGTCACGACCCAAAGTACACCCTAGACGTGATTGATGAGTCCAAAATTTGGACTCATTTAGGGCTTGTTTTGATAGTTTTAGTATCCTCAAATGCCTTGTTTATGCTATAAATGGATGTTAAAGCCTTGAATTTTAGGTATATGAGCTAAGGAGCAAGGCAAGGACACTAACAGGCAAAAAGGAACAAAACAAGCTGAAGAAGTGGAGAAAAGTGATCCTGGTGATCTCCAAGACCACTCGGCGAACCGCCGAGTGGCTCTTTAGCTCACTTAAAGTTCCAATGTGCCAAGCCCTAGGGAAGAAACCAAATCGGCGACAGAAATGGGCAGTCGGCGAACCGCCGGTCAGTTCCGTGATGACATAATAAATCGCCCAAAGTTACATTACTAAGGGAAATTGAGAACAAATGCAAAATGGCGATGGAGGAGAACAAAGGGCATATCGCTGAACCACTCGGCGAGCCCGACTTATCTCGCCTAATGGACTTTTAGGCTAAATTTTGGGAAACTATAAATTGGATTTTAAAAGGGATTTTGGGGAGTTCTCTCCCAGATATTGCAGTTCTCATTCTAGAGTTAAAGTTTTCTCTTAGTTTGTAATTATTATTGTAGACTTTGAGGATTTCTAAGCTTAATTTGGAGGATTTGCAGGTGGGTTTCTAAATTTCTTTAATTTGGACCATTGTAAAGACTTGGGAACATTTACCCAGATCATGACGAATGTATTTGGTAAACGTTTCTCTATTTTTATGATGTTTGGCTAAAATCCCAATTCTTAGGGTGTGATTATATTATGGGCTAAATTAGCTTATGGGTATTGTTAATTACTAATTTAAATGTTATATTGAAGTGGGTTGAATCATTAGTTGTGTTTTAATCTATGAATTGTAGTTGCAAATGCAATTCTAACTTTGAGTTCTTAGCCTGCTTGAGAAAGAGGTTTTGGGACCAAAGCTCTTGATTAATGGTTTGTAGGTATTGGGTTGATATGGGTTCAGCTCGAAAGAGTGAATCCTAAATCTAATCCTACCCATCTTGCCCCAGAGAGAGGATATATTAAGGTTATGGGATGTTCTTAATTGCTAAGACTGTTGATGTTCAAAAGAAATCACTTGAAATGTGATAGTTGTTCGAGAGAAAACTATTTCATTCATAGTCTAGCCTACCCACCGGTATGTAGCTATTTATTAGTAGTTTCAATTACTCATATAGTGAAATTTGCCTATAATCGATTACATCCCGAGAATTCCTCTCTATATTGTTATTCCATTATTGTTTGATTGCGTTGTAGCTGATAATTGCAAAACCAAAACCTCCATCTGATATTTGTTGTCACCCCTTTGAACTTGTTTACATGTCTTTTTCGATAATTTCTATTCTTATAACTAGTTAGACCACATTTGTACTTCATAACTGAATTTGAACACGTACCGCTCCCTGTGGGTTTGACCCCAACTCTTTGTTGGGTTTTATACTACTTAACGATCATTCGCATCTAGATTAGATGAGGTGTGCTTGAAACGTTAAATCAGTGACATGGAGCATATAACCATGAGAGGCCCTACACAAGCCACTTAGCATACATAATATAAGATAATAGAAGTAAAGAGCTCAAATGATAGCATTTCGTATAAAAGAGTTCGATAAAAGTGGAAGTCTACCATAAGTCTCAAATCAATCTAATACATCGTAAGGAAAGTGATTGGGGCGTAACATATACATCACATACAAAGTCTAAAATGAAAAGACATAAAGCTATAAAGTGTCTCGTTCCTCGGAAAATGAGGACTCACCAATCACTTAAAGCACCCAATAGATGTCTAGCCACGAGTGTGCGAGGTAGGAACGCCAGAACCTACATTCATGACATAATATAGGAACAAGTATGCATTAGTACATGGAATGTACTAAGTATGAGGCATTATGCATTAACATAGGCATGATAACATAAATGACTTGAAACGTGTAGGCCTGATCATAATGAAACGTTTAAAAGCTTTTAGAGAAGAAATGACATGAAAATCATAAACGTAGTCAAATACATTAGCATAAAGGACATAAGGAAAACTTGGAGAAAACATTGTCATTTTGTGGGATTTTAGCTTTAATCGACAATAAGAGCATGATATATATATCATGGAATCCGGTATATCCGTCATACCGAAAGAAGGGGAATGTACTTGCCAAGGTAGAAACCGTACATATCATCATTTGCTAAAGTGGATCCACTAGGTAGGTCATTTAAGAACATTTTGCGTGGGTATGTAGTTTGGGACTATAGGTTGCTATAAGAGACTATCCTATTTGAGCCTCCACCTCAAAGCCCTCTCACTGCTATGTCTAAATCCCAACGGAATAGATAAAATTCCAATATTATTTTAACATAGGAAAGGCAATGATCAATACCAATCCAAACTATTGATATCAAAATATTAAATAGCTCCTTAAACATAATTCAACATGGATGAGAAAACCTTTCACCAATGTGAATTCATTTGTGAGAAATACCTTTCACACTCATGAGGTCATAGTAAGTGAGAAATCATTTCGCAATAGCATTGATCCTTTTCTTTCAAAGCATACCCCAAATCATTTATAATTATTTCATAAAAACATGCATACCTTCAAAAGTCAAAATTCATAGTTCATAGTCTTCATCGTAATTTCGACCAATTATCATGTATTAATACTAAATCCTACATTTGGAGACTTAATCAACAATAATAAATCGTTATTGAGTAAAACTCATGAAGATTGAATTAAAAACCTAACTTGAATCAAATTGAAATTGAATTGGAAAAATTTAAATCCTTGGGGACCCATGGAGGAAAGGACTCTATGGGTGAATACACACATACTTTGATGCTAGAAGCTAAAAAGGATGGAGGATTGGAGACTTGCATGAACCCTAGCTATTCTTCATCCTTAGACTTGAGAGAATTTAGGGAGTGAATTTGGTCAAGTTTAGAGAATTTAGGAGAATGAGTTGGGAATGGGTAATTTGGGGCTTAAAATCTTTATATAGGGTTTAGGGTAGAATTTTAACACCTAGGACATTGATAAGGGCTAAAAAGGGGTTCGTTACAAGTCACCCGTCAGTTTTTAAAGTTTTGGGTCAACTTGAAACAATCGTATCTCTCAGCACATAATGAATTACGTAGCCCATGACCTATCAAATTAAAGGCCTTTGAGTACTCTTTCCAACGCCACCAGTTTTGTTTCAATTCAAGTTTGTATTAAAAAGATACGCATGTTTTAGTGAATCCTCCCTTTTAAGGCACCTCAACCATTTTTAGAGGGGTAATTTGGTCTTTTCCCATCCCTTCTAAGCCTAAACCGTGACCCTTTTTCACCTAATTATGGTTCTAAACAGGTTTAAAACTTTTTTCACGTTCTTTAACACTTAGAAGAATTAGAGCAAGGTTCCAGTAGGAGAAAAGGCTAGGGTTCAAGCGTTCTTCAAGTTTCCATCAATTTTGCCAACAACCTTTGTTCTTTCTAGGTACGTAAGGCTACTCATAGTGTTGTACTAGTTCATCCTCACATCCTACATCTCAATTCAGTCTGAAATCATAAAATCTAAAGATCCATTCGTAGTTCTTCATATTTGAATTCAGTTCTTTAACAGTTGAGGTTTTGATGCCTATGTTGCATGTGAACCTTATAATGTCATTTTTTCTTAGTATCACATGAACCCTAATAAAATTAGTAAAGTTATATTTTAAAGGAAATTGCATGAAATAATCTCATATATTGATTGTCGGCTTGAAAGATAAATAGAGTTGAGGAACAATTTCCCAATTCTTAACTAATTTGGGGTCCTAATTTAACTTGAATTTGTTGGGGATGCAGAAAAAAGGGCATGGGGTGGCACGCCATGAAGGATCCAAGCTTAGCGCTCAGTAGTTTCCTACCGAGCACACCGTGTAGCAGTGTGCTAAGGCTTGTCATCTCAAGTTTAGGGCCTAGCGCCCCGCGCCAGCAGTGTGCCCAGGCCTGCTGTCTGAAGTTCAGGGCTTGGCACCCTACGCTAGGGATCATTGGGCCGGTTCTTTTCTTTGTTTCATCTAGCGCTTGCTCCTTTGAGTTGTGGCCACACTTTCGTTCTCTATATTAGTTTCTATAGGCTTCATTTACCTTTGAAAATTCTTGCATAACCTAATCATGTGCCTTAATGCACATTCATTACAAGTTACATAAAACATAACTAATAGCTAAAAGACTATTCTCAAAACGCAACACATATGCGGGCATATCTTAGTAAATAGGCATATAACTATGCCTACGATCAATAAGTTCATGAGCATACATTTTAAAAGTGTAAGTTTTAAACAGAACCCTTGAAAAAAAAATCAAATGTTTTCATATGTACCGTTTGACAATTGAGAAAGAGCATAGTTGATGTATTAAAAAATGTTTTAGAATAACATAGAGACAAGTAAAGTAATAGTCCCTTTCTTTGTAAGGGTGAATTGAGCATAACTTATATTTATTATTTAGGGAGTAGTATCAAGCACCGAATTGGGTAAGAGTCTATTATAACTTAAAAGTCCACATAAACTATGTAGTCATCGTAGGATAGGATAGCACTAATTATTTGTGCAGCTCCTCACTGCCTCTGAGAAGGCCTATTATATGGATCCATATTTATAGTAGCATCCTATACCCTGACAAACTATAGGATGGCCCTTGAAACATGGGTAAAATGGTGTATCATTGCGCTGCTCATAGTAATGGTTGTCAATTAGAGAAACTTCTCATAAGTAGAGTGTATTATTTTAATATAGCTTATATTGCATATTTTATTGTAAATCTTAAAAGGATTTTCACTTCATAACATGTATTTATATAGTGTTGAGTTGCTCTTAGTCCCTCAGTTTATTTATTGTTTTATTCATCCATATTACATACTCGTGCTTTCAAATGTATTGATGTCTTTTGACCTGCAACATTTCATAATGCAGATATATGTGTTCGGGATCATCAACAGGTGTTTTGTAGATATCACTTGCACTCTAGTTAGCTTTTGGTAAGCCTCTTTGCATTTTGGAGGACTCCACTTTTGTTCTCAGTTTAGTTATTTTAGTGTGTCGTGGGTCTTGTCCCGGCATCCATGTTGAATTATAGAGGCTTCATAGATAGTTAGAGTTAACGAGTCTCTCAATATGTTCCTTTTTGTTTTGAGATCTTGAAAACTACAACTTATACTTTATTAAGCATTTCCAGACATTTATTTCAGTTTAGTTTAATTTAGACTATTGAGTTTAATTATGAATTTAAAGTTCCCTATTTGCTTGAGTAAGTCTTCTGCTAAGTTGTCAGCCAGGCCAAGGGTTCGCTTGGAGACCAGCGATGGTTCTTGGGTGCCAGCCACATCTAGGGTGTAGGCTTGGGGCATGAAAAATTTGGTATCAAAGCACAAAGTTCAAGAGACCTACGGTGTCTATGAAGTCGTGTCTAGTAGATTCCATTTTATTGGTATGTAGTGTGCCACATCTATAATTGAGAGGCTACGATATTTACGAACATTTCACTTTATTCTTACTTTTGTCCGTGCGATAGATTTCAAATCTATAAGAGTTTACTTTAACTCGTGCTTATATGTGTCTTTTTAGATCATGCCTCCCTGAAGAGCTATTCGAGGACACCTGCTAGGAGGAAAGTTAATCATTAAGGTCAAGAATCTCCCAATGTACTAGAAATGTGACCCCCTCAGGGAGATGTCACCAATGCTGAGTTTAGAAATGTTATTCGGATGTTGACTCGGGTTGTGGCAAATTAGGCTGGTCAATGAGAAGTAGGTCATCAAGATGTGTCTGATACATCAAGAATCCGTGAGATTTTTAAGGATGAATCCCCCATATTTCACAGGGATAAAAGTCATTGAGAATCTGGAGAACTTTGCGGAAGAGGTTCAGAAAGTATTTGAGGATGTGTGTGTTGTTGATGTAGAGTGCATGGAATTAGCCTCATATCAGCTCAAAGGTGTTTCCAGGATATGGTATGATCAATGGAAGAAGAAGAGGGCAGAGGGGCCACCACCTTTGAGTTGGGTTGTGTTTTAATATGCTTTCTTGGGGCATTTCTTTCCCGGAGAGCTAAGAGAAGAACAGGTAAGAGAGTTTCTTAATCTAAAGCTGAATTCTATGAGTGTGCAAGAGTACAGCCTCAAATTCACTCAACTATCCCGCTATGCTCCGGAGATGGTGATTGGTATGAAGAGTAGGATGAGTTTATTTGTGTATGGGATGTCCCACTTATCGAGTAAGGAAGGTAAGGCGGCTATGTTGATAGGGAACATATACATATTCAGGTTCATGATTCATAAACAAAAGGTTGAGGAAGATAAGTTGAAAGACATGGAAGAGTTACGAAGTAAGAGGACTAAGTTAAGAAATCATGAGTCCGGCTAGCATAAGACCGGGAATGTAAATCGGTCATCCTTTCAACAAAGGTCATCCAGGTCCATTCTCATTTAGTGTGCCTACACCAAAAAATAGGAATTATTATAGGAACTAGAAGTCCAAGAATTTCAGAGCTCAGATTCTCAGTCGCAAGGCAGGGTGGTACAAGAGTTCACTCGCAACCCATTTTGTGGTAAGTGTGGTAAGCTTCATCAGGGGGATGTCGTGTTGGTACTGATGTTTGTTACAAGTGTGGAAGGGCGGGTAACTTTTCTAGGGAATTCTCGATATAGAACTAGGGTAATGGGGGCAGCAGGGCCCAAACTTCTTTGGCACCCCCACCGGATAGGACTGCACCAAAGGGTGCTACTTCAGGAACAGGCGGAGGTTCATACTGTCTGTATACTATATCTAGTCTCCAAGATCAGGAGAGATCACAAGGTGTCATCACTGGTATGCTTAAAGTCTTTTCTATTAATGTTTATGCCTTACTTAATCCAGGTGCAAGTTTGTCTTTTGTGACTCCTTATTTAGCTACGAGATTTGGTATTTTGCCAGAACAATTTCTTGAGCCCTTCAATGTTTCTACACCTATGGGTGAGTCTATTCTAGCAAAAAAAGTCTATCGTGATTGTACCATCTCTGTTTATAATAAGGACACCATCGCCGACTTAGTTAAGCTATATATGGTGGACTTTGATGTTATTCTAGGTATGGATTGCCTTCATGCTTGTTATGCCTCAGTCAATTGTCGAACTTGAGTAGTCAAGTTTTAATTTCCTAATGAGCCAGTTTTAGAGTGGATGAGTAGTTCAGCAATGCCTAAGGGTCATTCCATTTCATATCTTAAGGATAGAAATTGGTTTTTAAAGGGTGCATCTATCACTTAGTCCGAGTTAATGACTCAAGTCTTGAGACACCACCAATTCAGTCAGTTCTAGTTGTGAGTGAGTTTCCATAGGTCTTTCCAAATAATCTTCCCAGAGTCCCTCCTGAGAGAGAAATAGACTTCAGAATAGATATTCTTCCTGATACTCAACCCATTTCTATTTCACCATATAGAATGGCTTCAGCTGAGTTAAAAGAGCAATTGAGAGATCTTCTTAATAAGTGTTTCATCCGACCCAGTATCTCATCTTAGCGCACTCCGATCTTATTCGTAAGAAATAAAGATGTTTCCCTTAGGATGTGTATCGATTACCGCCACCTAAACAAGGTCACTGTAAAGAATAAACATCCCTTTCCATAAAATGATGACCTTTTTTACCAACTTCAGGGTGCCACTTTCTTCTCTAAGATAGACCTCAATTGGCTCTCATCAATTAAAAGTGAGAGAAAGTGACATCCCAATGACAACTTTCAAGACCCTTTATGGAGATTATGAGTTCCTTGTTATGTCCTTTGGTTTGACTAACGCTCCTGCAGCATTCATGAATCTAATGAACATAGTATTTAAGTTTTATCTATACATGTTTTTTATTGTATTCATTAATGACATATTGATTTATTTAAGTAAACAAGAGGACCATGCTAGTCATTTCAGAATAGTCCTCCAAACTCTCAAATATCGAGAGGTATATGCCAAGTTTTCTAAGTATGAGTTTTGGCTTGAATCTATGGTGTTATTAGGCCACATTTTTTCTAAAGAGAGGATTCAAAATGACACTCAAAAAATTGAAGCGATGCAGAATTGGCCTAGACCCACCTCTCTAACTGATATATGGAGTTTCTTGGGGTTGGCAAGGTACTATAGAAGGTTCGTCGAAGTTTTTTCATCTATTTCATCCCCGTTGACTAAGTTCACTCAGAAAACAACTAAGTTTCAATATTTTGAATCTTGTGATAAGAGCTTTCAGGAATTGAAAACTCAGTTAACCACTGCTCTAGTGTTGACCCTACCAGAGGGTATAGAGGGTTTTGTTGTTTATTGGGATGCATCCAGAGTTGGAGTTAGTTATGTATTAATGTAGAATAGTAAGGTTATAGCCTACGCCTCCAGAGAGATTAAGATTCACAAAAAGAACTACCCAACTCATGATCTCGAGTTGGCAGTAGTATTTTTGGCTTTTAAGATATGGTGTCACTATCTCTATGGCGTTCATGTGGATGTGTTCACCAACCACAAGAGCCTTCAGTACGTTTTCAGTCAGAAAGAGCTAAATCGTCGACAAAAAAGATGGCTAGAACTACTCAAGGATTATGTTATGAGTATTTTATATCATTCAGGTAAGGCTATTATTGTTGTTGATGCCTTGAGTAGGTTGTCTATGGGAAGCACTACTCATGTCGAGGAAGGAAAGAAAGAATTGGGTAAGAAAGTTCATAGACTTGCACGTTTAGGAGCCTATTTGTTCGCCTCGAGTAAAGGTGGAGTAGTTGTAATGAATTGGGTCAAATCATCGTTAGTGTCAGAAATGAAGGAGAAACAGGAGAACTATCTTATTTTACTTTAGTTAAAGGCAAATGTGCATAAGCAGAAAGTGATGGCCTTTGCATAAGGGGTAAATGGTGTGTTGAGGTGTCAAGGTAAGTTATGTCACAAATGTGGATGAACTCCCAGAGAAAATCATGGAATAGTTCCCAATATTCTATTCATCTAGGTGCCACCAAGATAACCATGACCTGAGAAAAGTCTATTAGTGGAGTGGCATGAAGAGGCGTATAGCCGAACTTGTTTCTAAGTTCCCAAATTGCCAGCACGTCAATGCAGAGCATCAAAGGACATGTGGTGTGGCTCAGAATATAACCCTTCCATAATAGAAATAGGAGATGATTAATATGGATTTAATACAGGTTTACCGTGATCTTGTAGACTATTCCATTTGGGTGATTGTGGATTAGATGACCAAGTCACCCATTTCTTACCCGTAAAGACGACAAATACAGCAGAAGAGTATGCAAAACTGTACATTCGTGAGATAGTTTGACAGCATGGATTTCCCTTTTCCCATCATCTCAAATAGGGGTGTTGATTTTATTGTGTATTTTTGGAAGTCGTTTCAGAAAGGTTTGGTTTTGAAGGTGAACCTTAGTAGTGCTTTTCATACTCATACTGATAGTCAAGCAGTGCACACAATTCAAACCTTAGAGGACATGTTGAGAGCTTGTGTTTTAGATTTCATAGGTAATTGGGATGACCACTTGCCTCTTACTGAGTTCACATACAATAATAGTTACCATTCCAACATTTAGATGGCTCCGTATGAGGCTCTATATGGGCGAAGGTGTAGATCTCCCATTGTATGGATTGGGGTTGGTGAAGCTGAGTTGATAGGACCAAATTTGGTTCATCAAGACATGGAGAAGGTGAAGACAATTCGGGAGAGGTTGAAAACAGCACAAAGTCATCAGAAATCCTATACTCACGTTAGAAGAAGAGATTTGGAGTTTGAGCTTGATGATTGGGTACATCTAAAAGTTTCACCCATGAAGGGTATTATGAGGTTTGATAAGAAAGGGAAGCTCAGTCCCCGATACATTGGTCCTTACCGGATATCCAAGAGGGTTGGTAATGTAGCTTATGAATTGGAACTACCACCAGAGTTAGCAGAAGTACATCTAGTTTTTCATATTTATATGCTAAAGAAGTGTTTGAGTCATCCTGCACTTATGGTGCCTACTGAGGATGTTGGAGTAAAGGGCAGCCTGTCCTATGAGAAGATTCCAGTTCAAATCCTTGATCGTCAAGTTCGCAAGTTGAGAACCAAAGAGGTTGCATTAGAGAAAGTCTTATGGAGGAACCAATAGTTAAGGAGGCTACTTGGGAAGCCGCAGAGGATATGAAGAAGATATGCCCTCACCTCTTTCCCTCTGAATCAATTCTAGACCAAGGTACTAACTCTTTGTAAAGTACTTTTTAAGTTGATATGTTGAGTTTATGATATTTGCATGTTTTGTTCTTGTGTTGGGTTGTTAGACACATGCCACCCCTGCTATGCTTAGTTTGATCTCATACGAGGACGAATGTTGACAGGGGGGAGATAATGTAATACCTCGGACTTCTATAAGGGCTAAAATGGGTCCATACAAGTCACCTAACAGTTTTTAAGTTTTCAGTCAACTTAAAATGATCATATCTCTCAGCACATAATGCATTAGGTGGCCCATGACCTATCAAATTAAAGGTATTTGAGTCCTCTTTCTAACGCCATCAAGTTTGCTTCATTTCAAGTTTGGAGAAAAAATATATTCCCATTTAAGTGAATCCTCCCTTTTGAGGAACCTCGATCATTTTTAGAGGGGTAGTTTGGTCTTTTTCCCATCCCTTCTAGGCCTAAACCACGACCCTTTTTTCACCTAATTAAGGGTCTAAACAGTGTTAAAACATTTTTTCTTGTATTTAACACTTAGAAGAATTAGAGCAAGGTTCCAATAGGAGAAAAAGCTAGGGTTCAAGCGTTCTTCAAGTTTCCATTGATTTCGCCAAGAACCTTTGTTCTTTCTAGGTATGTAAGGCTACTTATACTGTTCAACTAGTTAGTCCTCATACCCTAAATCTCAATTCAGTCAGAAATCATCACATCTAAAGATCCATTCATAGTTCTCGATATTTGAATTCAATCATTTAATAGTTCAGGTTGTTATTCCTGTGTTGCATGTGAACCTTATAATGTTCTTTTTGCTTAATATCACATAAGCTCTAATAAAATTAGTAAAGTTACGTTTCAAAGGAAATTGCATGAAAGCTTCTCATACATTGATTTCGGGCATGTAAGATAAATAGAGTTTAGGAACAATTTCCCAATTTTAAACTAATTTGTGATCCTAATTTAACTTGAATTTGTCAGGGATGTTTGGCAGGGCATGGAGCGGAGCGCCATGAAGGCAATAAGGATAACGCTCAGCAATTTGTTGCATGGTGCCTCGCGCCCGAGGCACGCCAAGGTCCTACCGTCTAAATTTGAGGGCCTGGCGCCTCGCGCCAGCAGTGCGCCCAGGCTTGTTCGCTACACTCAGAAGCTCCAGTGAGCCCTAAAGTCTCTTGCCGCCTAAAACTCTGCGTGGGTCACTTCGCGCAAGACATTGCTTAGGACCAATGGATCACACGATAGGTGCACGATCTACTTTTCATGTTTCATCCTTCATCCCTTCGACAACAAACAAATGGGAGAGGCAGAATTTGAACCTACGTAGAAAAACTTCAACAGATTTATAGTCTGCCGCTTTAGACCACTCGGCCACTCTCCCCTTCACGGGCTGAGGCCCCCCTCAATGGGTTCTAATTCATAGCTTAGTTACGATCGGAGACAGATTGGGATGAGTTGCATCCTATTTAGATGTTTTAGTTAGGGCAGAAAGAGGCGCCCTGCGCCAAGGGTCGTTGGGCCAATTTTTTTTTTTGTTTCATCCAGTGCGTGCTCTTATGAGTTGAGGCCACACTTCACTTCTCTATATTAGTTCCTCTAGGCTCCATTTACCTTTGAAAATTCTTGCATAACCTAATCAGATGCCTTAATGCACATTCATTAAAAATTACACAAAACATAACTAATAGCTAAAAGATTATTCTCAGAACGCATGACATATTCGGGAAAATCGTAGTAAATAGGCATATAACTACGCCTAAGATCAATAAGTTCATGAGCATACATTTTAAAAGTGTAAGTTTTAAATAGAATCCTTGAAAAGAGAATCAAATGTCTTCATATGTACCATTGACAATTGAGAAAGAGCATAGTTGATGTATTGAAAAATGTTTCAGAAAAACATAGTGACAAGTAAAGTAATAGTCTTTTTATTTGTATGGGTGAATTGAGCATAATTGATATTTATTATTTTGGGAGTAGTATCGAGCATCGAATTGGATAAGAGTCTATTATAACTATGTAGCTGTCGTAGGATAGGATAGCACTGGTTCTTCGTGCAACTCCTCACTGTCTTTGAGAAGGCCTATTAGATGGATTCATATTTACAGTAGCATCATATACCCCGGAAAAGTATAGGATGGCCCTTGCAATTTGGGTGAAACATTGTATAATTGCTAGGCTCATAGTATGGTTGTCGATTAGAGAAACTCCCCATAAGTAAAGGATATGATTTTCATATTGCTTCTATTGAATATCTTATTGTAAACCTTAAAAGGGTTGTCACTTCATATACATGTATTGATATAGTGTTAAGCTGCTCTTAGTCCCTCTATTCAGTTATTGTTTTATTCAGCCATATTACATACTTGTGCATTCAAATGTACTGATGTCTTTCAACCTGCATCTTCTTTTGATGCAATACAGGTGTTCAGGATCATCAATAGGCGTTTCGTTGAAATCACTTGCACTCCGTTTAGATTTTCGCGAGCCTCCTTGCATTTTGGAGGACTCCACTTTTATTCTCAATTTAGTTATTTTAGGGTGTCGCGGGTCTTGTCCCGCATCCATGTTGAATTATAGAGGCTTTAAAGATAGTTAGAGTTGTTGAGTCTCTCAGTATGTTTATTTTGAGATCTTGAAACCTCCTACTTATACTTTATTAAGTATTTCTAGACATTTATTTGAGTTGAGTTTGATTGAGTTTAATTATGCATTTAAAGTTCCCTATTTGCTTGAGTAACTCTTCCGCTACGTAATCAGTCAGGCCAAGGGTTAGCTAGGGGACTAACAATGGTTCTCGAGTGTTGGTCACATCCAGAGTGTAGGCTTGGGGCGTGACAAGAAGGCTAAATGATGTAGTATAGGATTAGAATAATTAGGAAATGATGCAAAAGCCTCTTTAAAAATAATTGTCAGACTCGACCTATGGTTTAGACCTATGTTCTATAGTTTTTTCTACGGACCATACTGGTCAGCCATAGAAAGATTCAAAAATCTTGAAATTGGACTAACTTTTGATGGATCTTGTCTATGGCTCATAGGTCTCCATACGGACCGTAGACACCAATTGTAGAAACCAACGTGACCCCTTAAAAATTCACTATGTATGTTTTCACCTATTAGACTTGTCTACGTCTCCTAGATAGGATCAAGGGCTATCCTGGTGAACCGTACAAAGGTAACTAGGACTTGTTTTGAAAATTTTATTTTCCCATTCCAACGGTTCCCATGTACGGACCATAGAAGCTTCTACGGCCTTATATGGAAACCGTAGACACACCTTGCAACTCAAAAAATTATTTTCTCCATTTTCCAAATCCTGAGGTTTTACAATATCTCCCCCTTGGGAACATGCGTCCTCGAAAGGACTAAAGGCAACATAAGGACGGGAAGGGAAGAGATCTAATAGCCCAAAAAAGAATGTAGTTTCATCAACAACGCATAACCAAGAAGGAACATCATCTCCAAGCTTAAACATATTCAAAACATCATTTCATAAGGTATACATGCAAATCATACTCAAATGCACATAATCATGAGGCAATGAGTCAAAGCTAAATCAAAATCTCACAAGCAAGTTTTCGTGAGCATGTATGCATGAGGAAACATGAGAATGACTAAGACATGAGGATGGACCATGAGAAACTAAATACCTCTAGCTAGAAAGGGTTCGAAGGGAACGAGCTGGGGATAACAGGACATCATATCAGCCTCGACCTTGCAAGTAGCACCCTCAACCCTTTGATCCCTGCATAAGACCTTTACGGATGAAACTTCCTTATTTCTTAATTTCTTGACTTGCCGATCCAAAATCTCTAATGGAAACTCTTCATAAGAAAGACTCTATATTATATCAAGACTCTCTAACAGTACAATAGATGTCGGATCAACAACACATTTCTTCAACAAAGAGACATGGAAAACTGAATGCACCGATGCTAAGTCATTATGCAAATCAAGTTCGTAAGCAATTTTACCAATAGCTTCAAGATTTGATATGGGCCCACATAACGAGTACTAAGCCTCCATTTCTTTCCAAACATCATTACACCTTTCATAGGTGAAATCTTCAAGTAGACCCAATCACCTACCTCAAACTCAAGGTCTCTCCTGCTTACATCGGCATAGGATTTTTGTCAATTTTGAGCCATTTTCAACCTTTCTCTAACAAACCATTTTTTCCACAGCAACGTGTACCAATTCGGGACCTATAAAGGCAACCTCACCTACTTCGAACCAGCCTATGGGAGATCTATACCTCCAACCATGAAGATCCTCAAATGGAGCCATACCAATGTTGGAATGATAGTTATTATTATAAGCAAACTCAACCAAAGGCAAATGATCATCTCAATTACCCTTGAAGTTAATCACACAAGCCCTCAATATATCTTCCAAAGTTTGGATAATACGCTCTGCTTGCCCGTCAGTTTGAGGATGAAAGATCGTACTAAGCTTACATGGGTACCAAGACCCTTTTGGAAGGACTTCCAAAATTGAGAATTGAATTGGGTACCACGATCGAAGATAATGGATAGGGGCACTCCATGTAACCTAACCATTTCTCTCAAATACAACTTGGCATAGTCCTTCGTTGAATAAGAAATCTTGATGGGAATTAAATGAGCCAATTTCACCATACAATCTACAATGACCCAAATCAAATCATATTGCCGCCGAATGAGGGGTAAAGTAACAATAAAGCCCATATTCAAATCTTCCCACTTCCAAGTAGGAATACTAATATCTTGGGACAAGACTCCCTGTTATTTATGCTCAACTTTCACTTGTTGATAATTAGGACACGTAGCCATAAATTCTGCAATATCCTTCTTCATCTCATTCCACCAATAGACCTCCTGCATGTCATGGTACATCTTGGTGGCTCTTGGGTGGATAGAATATCGAGAACTATGGGCTTCTAATAAGATTTTCTCCCTCAAGACATCAACATTGGGAACACATAAATGACCTTTCTATCGAAGCACACCAAATCCCCCTTCAGAGAAAGCCTCAATGAACTTTTTGAGCATCGCTTCCTTCAATTTAGCAAAAATTGGATCAATCCCTTGCTTGGCTTTCACATTTGACGCAAAGGATGATTCTGAACCATTATGAACAATAACACCACCTTCATTAGAATCAAATAACTGAACACCCAATCGGTCCAATCTATAACAATCGAACCAACTCATTTTTTTCATCCTCAACATAAGCAACACTACCCATTGATAGCCGACTAAGATCATCCACCACCACATTCGCCTTACTGAAGTGATAAAGGACACTCATGTCATAATCCTTTAGTAACTCAAGCCACCTCCTTTGGCGAATATTTAGATCCTTTTGCTTGAACATATATTGCAAACTTTTGTGGTCAGTAAAGACATCAACATGAACACCATATAGGTAATGCCTCCAAATCTTTAAGGAAAAAACGATTGCCGCTAGTTCCAAATCATGGGTAGGATAGTTCTTTTCATGAATCTTAAGTTCCCATGAAGCATAAGCAATAACCTTTCTGTTTTGCATGAGAACACACCCTAATCCAATCCTCAAAGCATCACAATGAAAACCGATCTGACCTTTCTGATAAATTCAATACAGGAGTAGAGGTAAGTATATCTTTCAACTCTTGGAAACTCTTCTCACACACTTCCGACCATATGAACTTAACTTTCTTTTGGGTCAATGTAGTCAATTGAGAGTCAATTGAAGAAAACCCTTCAACAAACCTTCTAAAATAACCAGACAAACCCAAGAAACTTTGAATATCCGTAGGGGATAGAGGTCTAGGCCAACTCTTAACCACGTTTGTCTTCATAGGATCTATGCCAATCCCCTTACCGAAAACAATGTGACTAAGAAAAGCCACAGATCTCAACCAAAATTTGCACTTCCTAAACTTTGCAAAGAATTGTTGGTCCTTGAGGACTTCTAACACAATCCTCAAATGACCAGTGTGTTCATTTTCACTCCTTGAGTAAATCAAGATATCATCAATAAACACAATCACAAACATATCCAGGTATTGTCAAAACACTATATTCATCAAATCCATAAATGCAGTCGGAGCATTATTCAAACCAAACGACATAACCAAAAACAAAAAATGACCATGCCAAGTTTGAAGAGTTGTTTTTGGAATGTCATCCTCTTTTACCCTCATTTGGCGATAGCCCGACTAGAGGTCAATCATAGGGAAGTAACTCGCTCCTTGGAGTTGATCAAAAAAATCATCTATCCTAGGATACTTATTCTAAATGGTAACCTTATTCAATTGTCGGTAGTCAATACACAAGCGAAGTGAACCATCTTTCTTTCGAACAAATAAAATTGGAGCACCCTCATGAAACCCTTATCCAACAAATCCTCCAATTGCTTTTTCAATTCCTTAAGTTTTGTAGGAGCCATATGGTAAGGAGGAATATTAATAGGTTGTGTATCGAGGAGAAGGTCAATACAAAAGTATATATCCCTTTCGAGAGGAACATCGGGTAAATCATCGGGAAACACTTCCAGAAACTCATTAACAACAGAGACCGATTCATGAGTAGGGGTTTCAGAATCCATATCCCTAACCCCAACAAGATGGAATATTAACCCTTAGAAATTATCTTTCTAGCCTTAAGACAAGAAACAAACTGACCTTTATGCATAGAATTTCCCCCCTTTCAATTCTAGGACAGGCTCATTTGGAAATAGAAACTTGACCACTCGAGTTCTACAATCAATAGAAGCATAACAATAATGGATTCAATTCATCCCACGAATAACATCAAAATCTAACATATCAATCTCTACAAGATCAACATGAGTGACTCTATGGGATAAGGAGACATGACAACTTCTATAGACTCTCTTAGCCACAATAGATTCACCGATAGGTGTAGAGACAGAAAAAGGGACTATCAACACATTCGAAAGAACATCAAACCTCATAGCCATATATGGCGTCACAAAATACAGGGTAGCACCAGGATCAAGCAAAGCATAAACATTAAGATGAAAGACTTTCAACATACCGGTAACAACATCGGGAGATCCCTCTTGATCATGTCGAGTTTAAAGTGCATAGAATTATTTTTTCTTTGGAGCACTTGAACCCATAATTTCCCTTGTCAACTCTAGATGGACAATCTCTCAAGCGGTGACCACTTTTACCACAACCAAAGCAATTATCCGTACCCATCGAGCATTTCCTCGGATGACTCTTTCTACACTTTTGGCATGCAGGAATCAAAGAACCATTTCCACCACTAGTTCCTCCTTGAGCCTTAGGTTAGACACCCTTTCCTTGTTGAACTTAGGAGTTGGAGCATTGGAGGAACCTTCACCGGAAAACCTTTGTCGGAACTTAGAACAACCATGTCCATCGGAACTTAAATGTGAAAAGTCACCATCACCGATCCTTGCCCTCTTTTCCTCCCTAGACCTCTTCTTAAGTTTCTCCTCTTAAATATGTTGACGTGAATCATTAGATGAGAAATTTCCATTTCCTTAATGAGCATGGTGGTACGACATTCCTTAACCACCATTTTGGACCCACCCGAAACAAACTTGCTCATATTTGCCCTAGAATTGGAAACCACAGTAGGAACATATCTAGACAATTATGTGAACTTCAAGGCATACTTCTTCACACTCATATTTCCTTCACGGAGTTTAATGAACTCAAGCACCTTTGTCTCCCTCATCTCAAGGGGAAAGAACCTATCAAGGAAACCAACCTTAAACTTTTCCCAATCAAGAGGACCCACATCAACCGCCCTCTCTTCCTTCCATTGGTTGAACCAAATTTGAGCAACACCCTTAAGTTGCTAAGCGAAATATTCCACATTTTCCACCGGTGTCACTCCCATGATCATCAACACCTTGTATACCTCATCAATAAACTCTTGAGGAAACCATGAAACTCCAAGGGATTCATTCTAGTGAAGTCCCTCACTCTAGTTATCGTCGTACCCATATTTGGATTCATAGGGACTACAACCTTCCTATTGGCTTGAGTTGTCATGGCTTGAGCCAACACTTGAAAAATAGCTCGAAACTCTACATTAGTCACTTGTTCGACCAAAGGATTGGCCGGAACTTGAGGAGCTTCTCGTTCCACATTCTCATTCGATTCCTCCTAATGTTTGCTTTTTGAGGGGCCATATCCTAAAAAGCATTGGTTAAGGATTAGGAGAGAGACATATAGAGTTACACTTTATCACATGACTTAAGAATGATGAAAGGAGTGGAATT
Organism: Solanum acaule; assembly: GCA_036250505.1. Taxonomy (NCBI): domain Eukaryota; kingdom Viridiplantae; phylum Streptophyta; class Magnoliopsida; order Solanales; family Solanaceae; genus Solanum; species Solanum acaule. The sequence goes on from JAJOOR010004609.1 coordinate 44,239, forward strand.
TCCTAAACATCTTATAGCCTCTCATTCATAAGTGTGGCGCGCTTCACACTCATGAACAAGGCTCTACTCAATGTGGCTTATAAGACATCCTAGGATCTTACTAAACCTTGTGCTCTAAATACCAAGTTTTTAATGACCCAAAGTACACCCTAGGCGTGACATGGTGTATAGAACCCCAAGAGGTCCTAAACAAGCCACTTATCATACATCATACAAGATAATAGAAGTAAAGAGTTCAAATGATAGCATTTTATATAAAAAAGTTTGAAAAAAGCGGAAGTCTAACATAAGTCTCAAAGTCATCTAATACATCGTAAGGAAAGTGATTAGGACGTAACTCATACATCACATACAAAGTCATATATGAAAAGACATAAAGTTATAAAGTGTCTCGGTCATCGAATATGAGGAGTTACCAATCACTTGAAGCACCCAATAGATGTCTAGCCACGAGTGTGTGAGGTAAGAACGCTGGACTCTAAATTCATGAGATAATGTATGCACAAGTACGCATTAGTACATGGGATGTACTATCTATGAGGCAATATGCATTAACATAGGCATGATAACATAAATGACTTAAAATGTGTAGGTATGATCATAATGAAACATTTAAAATCTTTTAGAGAAGAAATGGATGAAAATCATAAAGCGTAGTCAAATACATTAACATAAAGGACATAAGGAACACTTAACGAAAACATAGTCATTTTGTGGGATCTTAGCTTTAACTGACAATAAGACCATGAGAGTTATATCATGGAATCTGGTATATCCTACATACCGAAAGAAGGGGAATCTACTTGCCAAGGTAGAAACCGTACATATCATCATTTGCTAAAGTGGATCCACTAGTTAGGTCATATAAGACAATCCTACAAGGGCGCGTAGTTTGGTACTAGAGGTTGCTACTAGAGACTACCATATTTGAGCCTCCACCTCAAAGCCTTCTCGGTGCTAAGTCTAAATTCCAATGGAATAGATAAAATTCAAATATCATTTTAACAAAGGAAAGGAGTTGATCAATACCAATCCATACTTTTGAGATCAAAACATAGAATAGCTCATTAAACATAATTCAACATGGATGAGAAAACCTTTCACCAATGTGAATTCTTTTGTGATAAATACCTTTCACAATAATGATCATCATAGTAAATGAGAAATCCTTTCACAATAGCATTGATCCTTTCCTTTCATAGCATACCCAAATCATTTATAATCATTTCATAAAAATATGCATATCTTCAAAATTCATAGTGCATAGCCTTCATCATGGGTTCTTAATCAAAATCATGGATCATGCATAGGTCAATGTAACTTCGACCAATTATCATGTATTAATACTAATCAGTCTATGAGACTGTATGGCAATGATATGGTGTAATTGTGGGTATGGCCTAGTGACAGGAGTTAAGGATATCTGGTGCTAGGGTATTGATGCAAGGATGTAAAAATGACTCCATGTGTTTTTTTATTAACATAATATTCCACATTAAAATATATCCTAACACCCAGGATGGTGTTACCCTTCTTCCCTATCTGGAAACTAATCCAATGAAAGCACATAAAAGCCAGAGATTGTACTGAGCATTCGATAACTTTCGCGGTCGCCCTCACTAAATCAACTTGAATTTGAACTACTATTTGCACTCACCTCACCGGAACCTAAATTTGTATTCACCTTTGCTACATCACCTGAACCACTAGTAGTAGTACAATACTTATGGTTCTGAAAGATCCAACCCTTCCAAAACTGTATTAGTACATATTTTACCTCATCCCGCATAGGCGCATCGTCGTAGAGGCAGTCAACCCATTTTTTATTTAGACTATCTATCATGTCGTTATCTCTCTTGATCAAGGTAAAAACGTTCACCCTTTAACGAGTCGAGTAGAAATCAAACCTGGGATATCGAATCCCTGGTATTTTACATTAAAATTTACCAGCGATAGGTAGCACACCCAGTTAGCAGGTCTCTCAACCCGGCGGACCCATCGTTTATACACTTGCTATGAAAGGTAATCGTGCAACCCAGGACTCGAATACATGCAGCAGGTGAATGGCATAAACGGGATTTCTCAATGATGCCTTCACCCCGACCGGAGTCCCTTAGATATGATGTAAAAGGGCTCTTGGTCTATCCTTGATCAGATATTTCTCTATGAAAAATATGAATCGAAGTTTGAAAAAGGGGAGGGAGAAGGAGCCATTGACCCGCATGAGGATTTATTAAATCAAATAGTTTGGGCTTCTAGAATATGGCGCCCTTGGGGTTTTCTATTTGATTGTATCGAAAGGCCCAACGAATTAGGATTTCCCTATTGGTCCAGGTCATTTCGGGGAAAGCGAATCCTTTATGATGAAAAGGATGAGCTTCAAGAGACTGATTCGGGGTTCTTGCAGAGTGGAACCATGCAGTACCAGACACGAGATAGATCTTCCAAAAAACAAGGCCTTTTTCGAATAGCCAATTCATTTTGGACCCTGCAGATCCACTTTTTAACCTATTCAAATATCAGCCCCCTGGCTTTGTGTTTTCACATCGAGAATTATTTGCAGATGAAGAGATGTCAAAAGGGCTTCTTACTTCCTAAAGGGATCCTCATATATTTATATATAAATGTTGGTTTATCAAGAATATGCAAGAAAGGCACTTCGAATTATTGATTAATCGTCAGAGATGGCTTAGAACCAATAGTTCATTATCTAATGGATCTTTCCGTTCTAATACTCTATCCGAGAGTTCTCAGTATTTATCAAATATGTTCCTATCTAACGGAATGCTATTGGACTTAGAGGCGATTAGAACTTCTAGAATATGAGAAAAAGTTCCCTACGCTGAAGATATTGATTCTCCTTCTCCTGCCATATGAATGAACGTTACTCTTAAGGGAAGCTCCCGTGCCCCAAGCTATCTATTTAGTTCCCATGTCTACATTCTTTGATTTGGAATCCAGCTAACAGTGTTCTCGACCCCTTGAGAGACCCGTATTCTCTATACTGATGGAAGAGGTGGGCCTGGCATATTCGATAAAGTATCCTTTTTCAGTTTCCTTTCAATCTCTAGACTGACCGTCGCACCCTCACCTCAAAGATTGGCTGAGCGTAGATAAATTTTAAAGTGTTCTTTCATTCGCATTTTCCCTTATGGAAGATTCGAAAAGTATCCCATCTTTTAATATTTAATCTCATAAAAGAGGAATCTCGCCGCCCTAAAGCATCGTACCATTATTGGAATTGGAATCGACCAGGCCTTTAAGGCTTCTATCTCCTCTCCTATTGATTTTCTTTGTTTTTTCACCTCGCTTCATTTGACTTTCAACTATGCACATAAATAGGCGGGGCTTATCATTGCGTTAAACTTCCTTGAAAGGGTATGGAGTGGATCCTCGTACCATACTGAACTTTGGATCAATTCCTTTGACCGGTGCTTTCGAGCTTCTAGTTCTTCCAGATTGCAGCCCTGGAGGGCACTCTGGAGCAACCTTTCGAATTGTTGTTGAATCCATGGGCAGGCAAGAGAGAACAAGGCGAATTGAAAGACCTTAGTAGCCAGAAAGCAAAACCGATTCCCGTAGTAGCGGCGGCCGAAATGGGAGATGCCTAAACCGTGAAAACGAGGTTGTGGGAGAGCAATACAAGCGTTGTGCAGCTAGGTGAAGCAGCCCGAATAGGTCACCCTAGATGGCGAAAGTCCAGTAGCCGAAAGCATCACTAGCTTAGGCTCTGACCCGAAAAACATGTGGCACGTGGAATCCCGTGTGAATCAACAAGGACTACCTTGCAAGGCTAAATACTCCTGGGTGACCGATAGCGAAGTAGTACCATGAGGGTAAAGAACCCCCGGGAGTGAAATAGAACATGAAAGCGTAAGCTCCCAAGCAGTGGGAGGAGCCAGGGCTCTGACCACGTGCCTGTTGTAGAATGAGTCGGTGACTCATAGGCAGTGGCTTGGTTAAAGGAACCCACCAGAGCCGTCGTGAAAGCGAGTCTTCATAGGGAAATTGTCACTGCTTATGGACCCGACCCTAGGTGATCTATCCATGACCAGGATGAAGCTTGGGTGAAACTAAGTGAAGGTCCAACCGACTGATGTTGAAGGATCAGCGGGTGAGTTGTGGTTACGGGTGAAATTACACTCGCACCCAGAGCTACCTAGTTCTCCCCGAATTGCATTGAGGCGCAGTAGTTGACTGGACATCTAGGGGTAAAGCATGGTTTCGGTGCGGGCTGCGAGAGCGGTACCAAATCGAGGTAAACTCTGAATACGAGATATGACCTCAAAATAACAGGGTGGCAAGGTCGACTAGTGAGACGATGGGGGATAAGCCTCATCATCAAGAGGGAAAGAGCTTGGATCACCAGCTAAGGCCCCTAAATGACTGCTCAGTGATAAAGGAGGTAGGGGTGCAAAGATAGCCAGGAGGTTTGACTAGAAGCAGCCACCCTTGAAAGATTGTGTAATAGCTCACTGATCGAGCGCTCTTGCGTCGAAGAGGAAAGGGGCTAAGCGATCTGCCGAAGTTGTGGGATGTCAAAATACATCAACAGGGATATTTTAATTCCTTGTCCACTCTTTCCAGTATTTTCTGAAAAACAGCAATTAGGAATAGAAAATATATATCAAAGAAAGGTCTAACTATTGGAATCATTTTTTCCATTGCTATTTGATACATATCGGTCATTAACATTAGTGAATTAGGTGAAAGTGCAGAAAGAGAGGGATTCGAACCTTCGGTAAACAAAAGCCTACATAGCAATTCCAATGCTACGCCTTAAACCACTCGGCCATCTCTCCTACATAATGATTATGACCCAAAAACCGAGTGAATAGCAAGTCAGTCATAAACAATTATTGATTGGATAGGTACGACCAATCCATTCTAACTAGAAAAATAGAAAATTTGGCATTCCCGTTTTGTTTTTTTGAATATCCTCCTTCCTTGGATTAGTATAGGGACGCATATATCAAAAGCTCAGTGTGAAATTTGAATGAGATGTATCTTTCTTTTTTCAAATTCAAAATGTTCATAATTGAGGTTACACAAAATCAGAGCCAAAAAAGGAAAAAGTGGAATCTAGAAAAGTATTCTCTAAGGGTAATGTAATTGAGTGAAATTCATTTTTTATCGTACAAGAAAGGAATTCCATTTGTGTATGTGCTCCCGATTAAAAGAAATAAGGTACTCTACTCCATTACATACATGGATCGGGTTGAAAAACCAGACCCAGTCTCTCTTGGAATCCTGAATATGCCAATAAATAATGAATTGTACTAATTTACATATGTCTCTCTCCCATCAATCGGTACTAGTTGAAGTAATGAAAAAATCCCCTTTCCTTACAGTCAAGTGGCTTTCAGCTCCTTAGATGAGAAATGCGAAACAAAAAAGAAAACAAAAAGATCCCCCGTTGGGAATGAAATGCCCCCTTTCACATAAAATGGAGAGATGAATATATTTATTGAATCCGTCGGGTCTAACGGGGTTCGAACCCGCAGCTTTCGCCTTGACAAGGCGGTGCTCTGACCGATTGAACTACAATCCCAGGAAAATAAGGTGTACAACCTAAAATCAATTTAGATTCGAACCATTTAGTTTCGTTGTGTTGTAAGAGAGAGACGAATGATATACTTTATTATTATTATTAGATAATTATATATAATTATTATGAGAAAAAAAATGTAGTAGACTCATAGTGGGCTAATTCGTGAATTGAATCAAATGGGGCCTTTTCATTTTCCAAATTGGAATTTAATTAAACTAAAGAGTCACGCTCTTTAAACTCCCTATAAAAAGAAGAAAGAGGCTTAAGTCATCGCTTCCAATCTGATAATGGGCTTTTTCATTTTCCATGAAAGTCCGTCCCAACAATTGTTGCAGAGGATATAAATATGAATATGAAAAAAAAAATAACCGCTTGGAGAGTCATTTTTTTTCATTTTTAAGTGGAAAGTTCATTATCATAATAAGTAGTCGATTAGGAGAACTGCTATCTCATTACAGAGTATACTCTTCCTCATCTTTCATTATGCATCTTTTATGTCCGTCCTGGGACATAGATATTCTAGATACCCCCTTCTATTACGAATCGCCAAAGTCTTCCTACTTCTCCATTGTTACAATCAAATCCGAAAAATGAGAAATCAATCAAGATGGACCTGAATTGAATCATGACTATATAAGTTATTCTGATATTAAGATATTTAATATAGATGAAATTCATGGAAGCGGACCTTTGATTTCCTTGGACCACGTAAGAATTCGTCGTCCAATTGAATCTGCTTTTTCCTGGAAGCTCTATAGGAATCCACTGCTATTCCTTTCCTCCACCAATAAAGGCTCATCTCGAGTCACAAGCGCAATCTCTTTTTTTTCATTCTTTTTTCTTTTCGTTATGGTAATGCAATGCAAGAGGTCGGAAATCTGGTTGTTTTTTATAATGAAAAGAGCTTTTTATCTTGTGTGAAATTTATGAAAACCCGAAATATCGGTAATGTTAGAAGACGACCTACGGCATCTGACCATGCATGGGTGATCTTTGCGTAATCAAGATACAACTTCCAATGCAAGTGTTTACGATCGTACAATAGTAAAGTAACCCAACCAAGGGTTGGGGTCGATTCCCAAGGGAGTGGTTTTGAAAATTAATAGAAAAATAAAACTAAGTTCTAATTAGTCATAGCTAAAAACATTATCGAATATAAACATGTTAAATCTAAGGGGTGACGCAAGCGTCAATTATCAATGGGGGTTTGTAACAAGTAAGCAAAAACAGCAAAAATGCAAAGAGTACTAATCAAGGAGAGGGGATTCTTGGGATGTGATAGGAATACAGGATAAACTAAACTATTGGGTACATGCTTTTGATAATAAATCTGTTGAATATTTGTGACAAGGCTGGACTATAGTGGGGGTAAATTCTCTCTCGAGCAATTTACCCCGAATCAACTCGGTTTCTCTCAAACATCGAGTCGCCGCATGAAGAACAGCCTCCGCCTTAGCTCACTCACTCTCTCGAGCTGAGTGTGTGGGAGAATGTCGACCCAATCCCACCAGCCATCAATTTAGTAGTCTTAGTTTAACGACCTGTTTCTCGAGCAAACCGAAAACACAAAGGTGAAATCGTATTTGTCACTACAATTTCATTAAGTTCCACCACAACTACTAAATCAAATAACATCTAAACAACAAATAAATCATCAACAAGCAAGACCCAACAGATAATCTAACCCATATTCACAAAATCACACCTCAAGAATTGGGGTTTTAGCTAAACATGTAAAAGAGAAAGAAATTTATACCAATATGAGTTTGCATTCAAATGGGTATGAAGATTTAAGTCTCAAAAGAAGCAAAGAGTGAAGAATCCACAAGACCCAAGCCCAAAATCTTGGAGTTGAAACCCTTTGAATCTTCAAGTTCTTCAAAACCCTCTCCAAACTAAGAACTCAAAATTCTATGTTAAAAATTCTATATGAAAAATCTGATATTAAGCTACAACTCTCAACGAGTATTTATAGTTTTCAAAAATCTGTGTTGCAGCGGATCATTCAGCGTCGTTAGTCGAGATCGCCGATCAACTCGGCGATCCGCCCTTTGGTAGGTTTCATCGCCGTCTTGCTCTATCCTTTAGCATCGTCATGTTTTGGATCATTGGGTGGCATAGTACTATTTTGCGGAATTGCTCGGTGACACACCGATTGCTCCTTTTCACCGCCGATTTGATCCATTCTTTCAGGTCTCAGCATACTGGAACAAAAGGCGAGGATAAGACCTTTTAGCGACTCGCCAAACGGGTTCGGCGATTCTCAGATCTTCATTTCTTCGTTCTTTCAGCTGCCTTTGTTCCTTTTTGCTAAGTAGTGTCCATGCTTTCCCTCCAACTCTAAATACCTTAAACTTAAGGGTTTTCATCAGATATTGAGACCAAATATGCATTTGAGGACACTAATTTTATCAAAATACAGCCCTAAATGAGTGCAATTTGTGGACTCATCAATGGGTCAATGTAACTTCGACCAATTATCATGTATTAATACTAATCATGCATTTGGAGACTTAATCAACAATAATAAATCATAATTGAGTAAAATCCATAAAGATTGAATTGAAAACCCTAAATTGAATCAATTTCAAATTAAATTGGAAAAATTGAAATCCTTGGGGACCCCATGAATGAAAGGACTTCATGGGTGAATACACATATACCTTGATGGTAGAAGTCCAAAAAGAATAGAGGATTCGAGACTTGGATGAACCTTAGTTCTTTTTCTTCTTCCATAGACTTGAGAGAACTCGACAAGTGAATTTGGTTAAGTTTAGGGAATTTAGGAGAATGAGTTGAAAATGGGTAATATGGAGCTTTAAAGCTTTATATATGGCTTAGGGTAGTGATGTTTGCGTAATCAATAACACGTCTTACAATTTGGGTGTCTACGATCGTGCAATAGTATAGTAACCCAACCAAGGGTTGGGGTCGTTTCCCAAGGGAGTAGTTTTGAGAATTTATAGACAAATAAAACTTAGTTCTAACAAGTCGTAGCTAAAGACATTAATGAGTAAAAACATTGTAAATTAAAGAGGGACACAAAAGTGTCAATTAACAAATGGGGGTTTTGTCACAAGTAAGCTATTTTTAGCAAGATTAACAAGAAAATCTAACAATGAGAGGGGGATTCATGGGATATGACCGGAATACGGGTTAATCTAAATTAATGGGTACATGTTTTCAAAAGAACATTTATAGAGTAATAGTGACTAGGCTAAGCTTTATGTGGGAATAAGTTTTCTCTCGAGCAACTTACCCCGTTCCAAATGGGTTCCTCTCGGACACCCATTTGCCGCATGAAGACCAGCCTATGCCTTACCCCACTCACTCTCTCGAGCTGAGTGTTAAGATATGGGACTAGGGGTCACCCTCTCGGACTGAGCCTCATGTCGACCCACTCCTTAGGCCATCAATCTAGTGGTCTTGGCTTCGCGACTTCTCTTTTGAGCAAGCCGAAAACACATGAGTGAACTTGTATTTGCAACTACAAATCCATTAGATTCAACCACAACTACTAGAGAAATCAGCATTAAACTACATTTAATCTATCAACAAGCAAGACCCAACAATTATCTTAACCCATATTCGCTAAATCACACCCCAAGAATTGGGGTTTTAGCCACACATCAAGAGATAGAAATTTATACCTAAATGAGCTTGCATTCAAATGGGTATGAAGATTTAAGTCTTGTTATAGGCCAAGAATGAAGAATCCTAGAGACCCAAGTCCCAATCTTTAGAGATGAAACACCCTTCTTCTTCAAGTCTTCAAAATCTTCTCAAACTCAGAGCAAAAATATGAAAAGCTAATATTCTCTAAGTGAAAATTATAATAATTGTTCCACATTAAAACTAAAAACTCTAACTAGTATTTATAGTTATCACAGATTTGTGCTGCAGCGGATCGTTCGACGACATTAGTCGAAATCGCTGATCAACTCGGCGATTTGCCCTTTGGTGTAATTCATCGCCGCCTTGTACCAGCCTTCATCATTGTCGTGCTCTGGGTTATTGGGTGGCATGGTACTGTTTCGCGGAACTGCTCGACGATGCACCGACTGGTCCCTTTTTCCGCTGACTTGATCCTTTTCTTCAGGGCTCAGCACACTGGAACAAAAGATGAAGTAAGACCCTTCGGCAACTCGCCAAGTGGACTCGGCGATCCTCAGGCCTTCATTTCTTTGTTCTTTTCAGCCTTTTCGTTCCTTTTTGCGACATAGTATCCATGCTCTCCTTAAAACTTCAAATACCTGAAACTTAAGGGTTTTCATCAGATATTGAGATAAAATAAGCATTTGAGGACACAATTTCTATTAAAATATAACCCTAAATGAGTCCAATTTGTGGACTCATCAACACCTCCAACTTAAACTTTTGCTTGTCCTCAAGCAAACTCAAGTTCAGCCATTCAAAAAGGGTGTCTCGAACAGTGCTATACAAGACTCAATCATGAATGCACACAACAAGACTCAATTTAGTTATGCAAAGATCAAATGTGCACTCAAAGATTCAAGTTGCGACTCACCAATATCAACAAATCTCATGCTCACAATACTTACTTCAAATGCAAGTTCAAGCTCAACTATAGTGTTCAAATGCCCTCACACAAAGAATGATTCCATATTCACACAATGATTTCACAATTTAAAGCTTTGGAATCAGATGCAACGCTCACACTCACAAAGAAGAACATAATGCATGATTTCATCCATAGGTTTGCTCGTATTTTCCAATCAACATTTGTTTCGACTCTCTCAAGATCACGAAGGTCTTAACAAGGCTTGTAATGGGGTTGAGTGCAAAGATATGGTCATTTAGGCTCAGTGACTTACATCCTCATGAAATGTGGTGCTCCTAACACTTCCTTTCCTTTTCCTTCATCATGCTCTTCAGTGCTCATAAGTCATCCTATTATTCGCTTCCCATGATTGTTAGGAAACCCAATTTCTTTTGTACTTTATTCCACAACTTTGTTTTTCATTCTCATTATTTTTCTTTTCTATCTCTTTTTTTTTTGTTTTTTGGAGGGGTTCCATTTTCCTCAAAACCATTGGTAGTAGGGACTTTCTTGCATTTCTTGATTCGCCTTCTCTTTTCACCACACCCCCAACTTAGGCTTTTGGCCTAAGTTGTCTATTCAAACTAACCACGACTTCATGAGGATCATGGGTGATGTATTAAGAAAGGTCTAGTTTTCATCAAGTTTCTTCCAAAGAAAGGTAAGGCTCAATGGGTGTTCAAGAGAGAATCACGCACTCACAAGGTAGGTCATAAAAGAGGTATATGTCAAATTGGCTCACACTCTTTGAAGTTGTCTAAGATCATATTAAGAGATAGCATCACTTAGTTGACCGGACCAACGAGGCAAATTCTAGGATCTATCATGCATTGTTCACAGGTAAGCTCATCACAATAAGCATTGACATTATAAGTTAAACAAGACTCCACACTTTCGCTAGTGTCCAATGATCATCACAAGAGACCCAATTCGATACTATGCTAGTCATAACGAGATGCAAAGAGTTCGCATATTGTCTATGCAACTTCATTTGGCCTCATCATAGCCGCGCATTCATGTTCATTCAATTGTAAGAACTATTCAAGTCATCGGTATTGATCGAAACTGAGATTCAAATTTTGCAAAAGAACAGCCACGTTCAACACACGAGGGGCTGCAAAAATGTGCGAAAAATTCAAAAAAATTCAGAAGGGTCAAAATCGTTTGGCAATGTAAAATAAAAGGAGTCGTCAGCTCAAACATCCACATAAAGCAATATTTAACACAATAATAGCTCAAAGCCCAACTACATAAGCAAAAACACGAGTCACAAATAAGGTGGGCCTCACCCTACCACAAATAAAAGCAATTTGTCCTCAAATGCAATTAACACAGAATCCAAAATGTAAAATAAAGAAAGACATAAAGGGAGGTAAAGAGGTGATCATGGCTAATCAGTCGCTCTATTTGTCTGGGCTTTAGTGCCCAGAGTGACCTCCAGAAGGACCAGCTTCATTAGATCCAGCAGTAGGAGCCTTTGCCAAGGAAGCCTGCACAGTAGCATCTATCATGATTTCTTCAATCTCGGCTATATCGTCCACTGCAGCTTCCTCAAACATCTCTTTGTCAGTTTCTGCCTCTGATTCGGGATCGGTTGTATGCTCCATGACATCTCCATCTCTTGTGGTAGTCTGAGACATTTCGAGCACATCTGCAATTTCCACTTTTCCAAAGATCATGGACATATCAGTGGACTTTAGGTAGTCCACATCTTTCTTCAATTCTGCAATGGCGGCCTTTAAGCCTGTTACCTCCTATGTGGCTCCTTGGTTGTGTTCACACACCGCTATCCTGGTCGTTAGGGCATCAATGGTAGTGTTCAGAGGTGTCACAACATCAGTAAGGGAAATCTGGATCATGCCTGGAATAGAGCTTTCTATGTTGGCAGTTCGACAATTAGCAGATTGGGCAAGCTGTCCCATCCGGATCAAGGATGCCTGAGTGATCAGTCCACAGGAGGCAACGGCAGCAGTAGGCCTTGGTGGTAATGAGGCAGCAGAGGGACTTGGAGGGTCAGCAGGAGTGGTAATGGCATCAGATATACCTGAAGGCCTAGGGGACAGAGTAGGCAAAGATGCCTCTGCAGGTATAGATCCAGTGGCCATAGCTTCCTTATGTTTCTTTTCCGTTTGGTCCTTGAGATATTCGGCTTAGATCTTTCGAATACTGGTGGAGGCGGTGGCAACCAATTCCACATCCTTTTTTGCATCTCTAGGCACCCGAGCTCTTTTGCACAATGCAGTGATTAATATCGGGAAAGGAAGAGATGTCTGGCTTTGCTTTGCACGCATATGGATCTCAGAAGCAATGATCATCCCTAGATTTATCCTGGTTTTTCTATGATGCATCCAAGACAAGTTGCCTTGGGAAGGCGAAGGATTGATTCATTCTATGATGGCATAATTGTGCTGCTGATGAACCCGAACTAGTATCTTGCTGCTATGTTCAGATCTTTCTTTTCGATCGAAACACCTTCTGCTAACCATTTTGGAGCATTATCATCTGAGATTAGCAGCGCTAACCACTTTTTCATCGCATCCAGCTTCTCTGTTCTGATCAAATGCTGGCAGTGATCATTAATTTTATCGGACATACCTAAGACTGTGTTGATAGCCTCACTATCACAAGCTACCTTCCTTCCTCTGACAACCACGTAGTCAACTACTTTGAAAGACGATACCAGCCTCTTCTGTTGAGGTACCAATGCACTGTATGCATTGTAAAATTCCCTGACCTAGCTTGGTATATAAGATCCATGGGGTTTTGTAAAGGTTTGGAATTTGTGATATTTCAGGCACTCTATTATCTCAGGATACCTATCGATCACCCCATCTATGGACAGCCGTTTTTTCTCAATGATCGTTCTCAGTCCCTCAGAATTTAATCTATTCGTTGATTTAGGTGGGGGGGGACCTGTACTGGAGGTGCCAGTACTATTGCCTGCTCTGAAACTGGAGGAGTCGGAGTGGTGGATCGAGGATTTCTGATCTGAGATGGGTCGTTTAGCTGTTTAGATCGTAATTCATTCATATGTGCCTCCATCAGTTCATCTTCGTCTGAACTCATACTCTCACTGTAATATGTTGTTGGGTCATTGGTGTAAAAACTAGTATTGTCCGAGCTTGCATATGATAGCTCAACGGTTTTGTCCTTGCCCTTGCCTTTCCCACCAATTGTGGAAAGTTTAGTGGCCTTGTTCGTGGACGCAGTTGCATCCTCATTGAGTGTGATCCATTTTTCTTTGCCTCAGATTGGTGTGTTGCTACCTACTTTGTTAAGTTTAGTCATATCTGTAAAAGATTGGAAAGAGTTAGGAAAGAAATCAAGTAGAAGCACAGGCAATCTTCGGCAGGAAAACTCGCCAAGTGGATCGGCGAGTCGCCGAACCTCTTTAGCGAGCTAACTTGGGCTCGCCGAAAGGGTTGGCTTCAAATCATAGCAAGTCAGCGATGGGGAAGTATTTTTCGGTGAATCACCGACTACTTTCGGCAAGCAATGGTTTGTCCGCCGAAAGTTGCAGTGCATAAAGGTCTCAGGGGGGAAAATAAAGAGCGATAAAGAGTACTTTCGGCGATTCACCGAGTGCATTCGGCGAAGGCAGGCATCTCGCCGAAAGTTACAGACTCAAACCACAAACTTGACACGAAATTAAACGCGAGATGAAGAAAATAGGTGAACCGCCGAGTGATTCGGCAAGCTTGACTCAGCTCGCCAAATGGCCCAACGTGCCCATATTCAATCCACCTTCCCGAATTCAATCCCGTCAGCCCTGAAAACATAATCAAAGCATGTACTAATGAAGTTCAAACAAGACCCGCACTACACATTACCCCTGGATACTCAGGTTTCTCCCAAATTTGCCAAATTTGGCCATTTGACGATATTTGCTCTTAAGAGTGGTGTCCCTCGCTCTATCATTGAGCAGTTCCCGTTGTTTAGCACAAACAATGGCTACTCAGATTCCACCCAATCAATCTAAACAGCACGCAAGCACACCCCAATATAATTTCATTCATTTAAAAACACACAAGTTATGAGCATTTGACTATCAAATCAATACGGGGAAGATTTCTGATTTAAATAGGCATTTAAGCAATATAATCCTATCAGAGAGGCCCAGCACACATCAATAAGATACGATCATTGCAAAAGAGTACAAACTATTCAAAAATAAACTTGGGGTTCGGAGAACTAACCTTTTGTGCCGATTAAAATGTGATTGAAAAGCTAGGCAGCAAAGGAATCCACTTCCGAGCACAAATGAACTAACCAAAATACTATTATAATGCTAAAATAGGGAAAATACTACCTTGGTGTGAGTTTGTGAAGATTAATAGCGAGGGAAAGTGAAGGATTTCAAATTCTAGGACTTTTGGCCATTATAAACCGTCCAGTTCGTGCCCATTCGACGACATTAGTCGCACTCGCCGATCCTTTCGGCGACACACCGAGTGGTCATTTGGCTTGCCGAGTTTTACAGAACCTTTAGTCAAAGTGAGTGTTCAAACGACGGTCTTCATCGTGATCGCCAACCTGTTCGATGATTCGCTGAATAGAACTGTTAACTCGCCAAACGCAATTTCCACCCACTCTCCCCACTTCAACCTATACATTCAACACACCGTTATTTCTGAGACAACAATAAATCATTTAAAAAGGTTTTGGGTTGCCTCCCAAACAGCGCCTTAGTTAACGTTGTGGCACGACGCATGTCAGCTGTCAAATTCCATTTTTGGGGTTAGCCATAGTATCAATAGGCAACCCCCTGTTTTGTTGCGAGTGTAGATCGGGCGACGCATGACCATAAAGCTCTTGAGCAGCTGGACAGCTCTGGATTGAGACCAAATCAATCGCTTCATCCCTTCAATGTCTTCCTTCATTTCTTCCAGCTTTCTATCTTGCTCAGTTACCTTGTGGAGAATGATTGAGAGCATGCCCTCAAGGCATTTAACCTCATTGTCCTTGGGATTTCTTCGCTCATTAGGAGGGATGTATTTATCCTTCCTTTTGTACTGGACTTCGATCTTTACCATCTTTTTGGCCAACTCATCAATCTGAGCAATTAGGGCGGCCAACATGAAGTCTTTTTCTACCTCTTGGTGCATTTCAGCCATTTGATTAAGCAGTTGGGCTACTTTCATATATGACTGTTTTGCAAGGCCTCCCGGAATGAGTTGGTCGACCACCCTCTTGTTTCCGGGACCAAGACTTCTATAGATGCAGTCCAGGAGTGCCATGTCAGGAATGTTATGAGTTGGGCAATAAGTGATCAAGTCATTAAACCTTGCCCATGACTTGTGGATCTGTTCACCTTCCGATTGCTTAAAGGTGAGGATACGATCCGGGAACAACATTACCTCTAATGGAGGAAACTCCATTAGCTCCCTAGTACTGCTCACTTCCTCTGCTTGGATACAGACAAACCAACAAGACAAAACTAAAAATTAAGTTGGTAAACTACGACGAAGAAGAACAAAAATTCTACTAATCTAAAAAATTCTCAAATAACACCACTCCCCGGCAGCGGCGCCATTTTGATGTTTGCGTAATCAATGACACGTCTTACAGTTCAGGTGTCTACGATCGTGCAATAGTATAGTAACCCAACAAAGGGTTAGGGTCGTGTCCCAAGGGAGTGGTTTTGAGAATTTATAGAGAAATAAAACTTAGTTCTAACTAGTCGTAGCTAAAGATATTAATGAGTAAAAACATTGTAAATTAAAGAGGGACACAAAAGTGTCAATTAACAAATGGGTGTTTTGTCACAAGTAAGCTATTTTTAGCAAGATTAACAAGAAAATCTAACAATGAGAGGGGGATTCTTGGGATGTGACCGGAATACAGGTTAATCTAAATTATTGGGTACATGTTTTCGATAGAACATTTATAAAGTAATAGTGACTAGGCTAAGCTTTATGTGGGAATAAGTTCTCTCTCGAGCAACTTACCCCGTTTC
Organism: Solanum acaule; assembly: GCA_036250505.1. Lineage (NCBI taxonomy): Eukaryota > Viridiplantae > Streptophyta > Magnoliopsida > Solanales > Solanaceae > Solanum > Solanum acaule. The sequence goes on from JAJOOR010004609.1 coordinate 60,307, forward strand.
AAATGGGTTCCTCTAGACACCCACTTGCCGCATGAAGACCAGCCTACGCCTTACCCTACTCACTCTCTCGAGCAGAGTGTTATGATATGGGACTAGGGCTCACCCTCTTGGGCTGAGCCTCATGTCGACCCACTCCTTAGGCCATCAATCTAGTGGTCTTGGTTTCGTGACTTATCTCTTGAGTAAGCCGAAAACACATGAGTGAACTAGTATTTTCAACTACAAATCCATTAGATTAAACCACAACTACTAGAGGAAATCACCATTAAACTACATTTAATCTATCAACAAGCAAGACCCAACAATTATCTTAACCCATATTCGCTAAATCACACCCCAAGAATTGGGGGTTTTAGCCACACATCAAGAGATAGAAATTTATACCTAAATGAGCTTTCATTCAAATGGGTATAAAGATTTAACTCTTGTTATAGGCCAAGAATGAAGAATCCAAGAGACCCAAGTCCAAATCCTTGGAGATGAAACCCTCTTCTTCTTCAAGTCTTCAAAACCCTCTCAAACTTAGAGCAAAAATATGAAAACCCAATATTCTCTAAGTGAAAATTATAATAATTGTTCCACACTAAAACTAAAATCTCTAACTAGTATTTATAGTTATCACAGATTTGTGCTGCAGCGGATCGTTCGGTGTCATTAGTCGGAATCGCCGATCAACTCGGTGATTCGCCCTTTAGTGTAATTCATCACCGTCTTGTACCAGCCTTCAGCATCATCGTGCTCTGGGTTATTGGGTGGCATGGTACTGTTTGGCGGAACTGCTCGACGATGCGCCAACTGCTCCCTTTTTCCGCCGATTTGATCCTTTTCTTCAGGGCTCAGCACACTGGAACAGAAGGCGAAGTAAGACCCTTCGGCGACTCGCCAAGTGGACTCGGCGATTCTCAGGCCTTCATTTCTTCGTTCTTTTCAGCCTTTTCACTCCTTTTTGCGACGTAGTGTCTATGCTCTCCTTAAAACTTCAAATACCTTAAACTTAAGGGTTTTCATCAGATATTGAGATAAAATAAGCATTTGAGGACACAATTTCTATTAAAATATAGCCCTGAATGAGTCCAATTCGTGGACTCATCAGGTAGCAGGCAAAATGACGTAGTATAGGATTAAATAACTAGGAAAAGACCGAAAAGCCCTTTTAAAAAGAAGTTGTAGACTCGACCTATCGGTCTATAGGTCTTTCTACGAACCGTACTGATCAACCGTAGAAAGATTCAGAAATCTTGAAATTGGACTAACTTTTGATCATGTCTAGGACTCATAGGTCTTCCTACGGACTCGTAAACACCAACTGTAGAAACCAACTTGACCCCTTAAAATTTTACTAAGTCTAGGACTTACCTACGAGACATGTCTATGACTCGTACATGGGATGATGAGCCATCTTGATGAACCAAACAAAGGGTACTGGACTTATTTTGAAAAAATTATTTTCCCCCTTCCTACGGCTGCCATGTACGACCCGTAGAAGCTTCTATGGTCCGTAGATGGGAATCGTAACACGACCTACAACCCAAAAATATATTTTCTCCCTTTTTCCAAATCTAAGGTATTACACCGGTCTTAGTGGGATAAGATAAGTGTTATCATTCCTGATTTTCGGGTCGTGACATTTCCCAAGCCTACCTGTGATGTCACCCTAAGGCTTCCCAAGCCTATCGGTGATATCATCCTAAGGCTTCCCAAACCTACTTGTGATGTCACCTTATGGCTTCCCAAGCCGACCTGTGATGTCACCCTAGGCTTCCCAAGCCGACTTGTGATGTCACCCTAAGGATTCCCAATCCTACATGTGATGTCACCCTAATATCAGATAATAACCTAACCCTACTATCACATAGATATTCCCGAATACAAAACAACCACTAATGTCAAATCATAGCCTAACTCTTCTACCACATAATATTCATGAATACAAGGCCATCACTAGCCCTATCAACCAACTTACTTAAACCAACTCATCCCTCTTGACTCACATCCCCATTATCAAATAAGTTCTAAGAATACTAGACAATCATGACCAATCACACTTAACCATACACCAGACCCCGATCATCTGTCCAACTTAACAACCACCATTTCAATAAATCAATAACATCATGATAAATAGAAACACGGTTTAAAAATAACTAAAGCATTGAGTTTCCTTAAACTCAACTCAATAGTTAAAAAAATTATAATCACAAGTATAACACGGTCCGAATTCCATTACCTTGGTTTTATATGCACAACCCGCAATACCATAAACTCATCCCAATCACATATAACAACAATCACTGACACATAGACTCTCAGTCACAATATCATGAAATCAAACAATACCTGGAATCAACCAATGCATGAAACGTGTTCCACATGATCACAAATGCACATACATAGTCCTCTCATGAAACTCAAACTCAAATTGTCAGTGTACCGGCGTGGTACTTGAGTCATCCATAGTTAGTGTACCGGCATGGTACCCGATCCATCCATAATTAGTGTACATGTGTAGTACCCAAGCCATCCGTAGTTAGTATACCAGTCTGGTACCCGAGCCAACTAACAATCACAAAAAATCATGCACAATCACATATCACAATGAGCAATACAACTTGTAAACCACAAGTCATAATAACAAGTTCGTTACATGATATTATCTACGTAATGTCATTTCATATGTCTCCCTACCCATGCATTTCACAAATGATACTACTAAGCAGTAGACATGCATACATGCATAAACCGGAATTATACAACCATCACATGTATGCATGTACCAATAGCCAAATATTGGACCCTTTTTTATGAACACACATTTGTTCCCCTTGATTACCACAAGTCACAGAAATGGCTATAACCTAGAAATTTCATAACACTAACCTTACCATTAACACCAAATCACCCCAACAAGGAAACTCAAGATTAACAATCAAGAACTAGAGAAACCACCCCTTAGTTATTATCTTTTCTTGCCCTAACAACAATAAACAACAACTTTTAACCTTACAAACTTTGTAGCGGAAAGCCTCGGCATGAAACCTCCTGTCAATGTACAAAATGTCATGCAGTAGAAAACAGGTCTAACTACTCAATTAAGAAAACCTAGCCTATCTAGGTGCCAAGAAATTGCTTCAGAAGTCTGATCGCGAACCTTGAACCCTTTGTGAAGCTTTATCTTGTTCTTGGTCTAAAATAACAAATACAACACAACATTCAATCAAACAATGGCCTAATAACTTTGGGATAAAGCCAATATATCATGATCTTCCCCAACTTAGGGTTTTTTCCACCATGGAATCATGTCAAACCCCCAACCCCCCCCCCCCCCCTTTACGAGGATTAATTTAGATTCTAAGGCTTAAGAATCAATGTACAAGGTTGGGGAGTCAAATTCTTACCTTTACCAATGAATTCCGTGGAAAAATGAGTGCAAACTGCCCAAAATTGCCCCTCCCAAGTCCAACAACACAAAGTGCATAAACTAAGGATTTTGGGGTTGTTTCTACATAAAACCTTTTTCACCGTGCTATAGCGGGCCATCCCTTTGTAGCAGCGTCGTTATAGCAGAAATTTATCATGTTTTAATGGTCTAATCGTCGCTACAGTGGGACGTCGTCCGTTATAGCAGTCTAAGCGTCGCTATAGCAGGCTCGACGAGACATCAGAGACTCCCACTCCAGAAAAAGGCAATTTTTACAACACAACCCCTTCTCTTGACGTCCCAACACATACCTTCCATGGCAAGATAAATTCCGGGAGTTCTACTTACCCGAATCCGATTTGGAAGGCCTTATGGACTCCATAATGCCTTGGCTACAAGAATATCTCAACCAAAACTCAACATAACACCCCCACTGAATTCCAGATGATCCTAGACCTCACCTAGCCCAGATTCTTTCTAAGGATGGCTTAGCCAAAACAATAAATCACTATCCGTAAAAACATTTGGCCCGAACTCTTCACTACTGGCCTACTCATAATAACCCGGTCAGGTCGTTACAAAAACCTAATGTCTACCTAAATTTAACAGAAAGGTAAGTTGTGAGAAGACAAAGTGAATTAAAAACATTTGAAAAGTGAGCGAAAAGGACATGTCACACAACGAAGAACTCAGTATGAAATTAGACCATTGGTCGTCCAAGGGACTCACACTTAATATACAGAAGAGAGGAGAGTTTTAGTTCATCAACCTTCAAAATATATCTAAAAATATAAGGTTTGCAATGGATTCGATTTTTGAAGGTGTTGATATAATGATGACGACGAAACTTGGCAAAATATTTATAATGCCTAAAATAAATATTTATTTGCCTAGGTTAGCCAAAATTTTATTTGTTAGTATTAATTTGTGGTGTGGAGCTTTGGTGTTGATTTATAGTAAGTTTGATATTTTTATTTATTTTCTTAATAGAAACATACCTAAGAAATATCAATTACAAGGATGTATTAAGTAAGTTATAATTCACTATATATTTGTAACTTATAATAAAAGTAAAATAAGTGTGAAAAACGTATGTGGCTAATTAAACTTCTTTATTAAATCAATCATCTTGACCTCGATACAAACAAGTCAGGATACGATAATTCGCATTGATCAGTAAGGGTAGTGTAGCCTAGTTAGGAGAAGTGATGTACCCCAAGAGTGTAATATAGACAACTTATTCTAATACAATCATTAGTGGCTACATTCACGGTCAGTGGCAGAGCCACATGTATTCAAGGGATCTCAATTAACACCCCTTTAGCGGAAAATTACATTGTTTAGCAAGGTAAAAAGAATTTTATGTATACATATACTATATATTAACTCCTCTTGACCTCTTAGTGAATTTCCATCTTTATATTTTGACACATCTTAGTGGAATTTTTGGCTCCTCCACTGTCTACGCCGAACATGTTAATTCAGATAGATCACATAGAGACAACTTAAATAATTTACTTTTATCATTTACAAAAAAATAAAAGTTATACTTTTTATTTCATGTATAAATATTTAATTACTCAAAACTTTACTTTATTAATATTGAAATTATATTTTTTAAATGTATTATCCATGACTTGGGGAGAAATTAGTTAGAACAAAAAGAGTGAAGACCTTAGAGTACTCTAGAGAGGAGAGCAGGGTTTCAATTAAAGCATCTACCTTCAAAATCCATCAGAAAAGATAGGGCTTGCGATGTGAGAAAACAAAGTAAATTGAGAACATTTGGGGAGTACATTAAAAGGACACATAGCACAAAGGCTCAACTCAGTATGAAATCATAGAAATACCCCAAAAATGGATCAAACGTCACTCATCCATAGCACTACTTGTCCTATTACATTACTCACCAAAGCATAAGGTGTGAAAGAAGGAGGAGAAAGAAAGGTTCAATACATAAATTGAGATTATTTTACCATAAATTTGACAAGCACAAGCTCGTAAAGCAGCAACTGCAAGACTGGAGCAAAATAATACAGGTCTCAACACTAGATCCATCAAATAACAAGATATGTGCCATGACTTATTTTTCATGGACACGCATTCATTTCTTCAATCTGTTTTTCAAGAGCAAAAGCATTTACACCCTGAGATGATTTACAAGTAACACAACTCAAAATGTACAATCGTCATTCTTCTCTGTACTGACCACGAATACAAACTGTTTAAACCTTTTCACTCTGTGGAAGACCGAACGACGAAGGTGTAAAACAACAGAAGGGGCGGCAGCAGCCTAACCCCCAGCACTTGGGTACTCGGGACATGCATTTGTGGTCAAATATCCGTTGACACAGATGGGTTGGTATTTGTAGTATGCAGGAACTATTCGCTGATTGCTCCTCACAATCCTCCAACATGGCTTTGCACTCTGGAGCTCACTATCAAAGTGGGCCTTTTAAGGTAACTGAGCAGCTTGCACAATTGATAACTTCAGCTTCCCAGTTGGGCCTTGATATACATTGTTCGTGCTCTTCAAGAACTCTACCTCCACGTGACCTATATTTATCATATCGGTCATAGCAGGTGGCAATCCCCAATAAAAAACGACATTGGGCTCGGATGCATCAACAGCAGCATACTCTGTTGGGTTGGGGTCACAAAACCCCAGCAACTCCTCCAGCTGCCAACCAAGCAAGGAAGGTTTCTTCAAAATACAATACTCGCAACATGAAATAGAAATAATATATAAAATAGAATTACTTGTAAAAGGAGATTGTTTTATGCATTGCCAGACAAACCAGGCAGAGACTACCAGAAACTGGGCAGAAAGAAAATCAAGGATCAAGTAACTCTCATCACATATCTAGTCTACCATGGAGCAGTATTGTTAAAACTTCTCTAATCCACTAGCATCTTGCGATCTATATGTACCCCAACGCTTTATTTAGATAGAAGACTTGATTCATAAACCTTACATAAAGATTTCTCAAATAGTCGTCATCATGCACCAAAATAAAGACACGAGTGATTGTCTTTTAAATGTTGAATTTCATTATCACAGTGATATAATACCTACCATGTTCACAGTACCAGAACGAGTGTGATCGACAGAAAAAATCATATCTCTTCATGCATCATTGGAAGTCAACCACATAACATGATCACTTCAATTACCCGCAACATATTGGATTACATAAAATTATACAATCAAGTTCGTTCTAGCATGCAAACTTCCCATACCAAAGATTTGATAGTGTATAACCAGAAAGCATAATTACTTATCCACAACATATTGGATTATACTAAATCTATCTAGTTTAGCAGGTTTCCAAGGAAATCTTCAACATTGTGTCACCTTTCCTAATATTCTTTTTTCTAGTTAGAGGTGAAAATATGCAAAAAGCCATATATAATTCATGTTTAACAAAAGCTAAGAGAGTTGAACGACAGAGAAACAATAAGTCAGTTGGCAAGTCACATACTTTGATAATTAGGCAGCGAAAGCGTGATTTGACACAACCCACCCAGTCACCTAGCTCATCTTTATCAGAAGCTGACAGGAAAATTTTGACAAATTTCTCATATTTTCTTGGATAAGGAAAGGGCTCAAACAGGATGTTCCAATCAAATTCTGGCCTTAACATATCCTGCAGTGAATATGACATGTAGTGAGTAGGGAAAGGAAGGGGAACAAGAAGGACCAAGCACAAATAAAGGGTGAAAAGGAAGCATTAAAGATTTAATTAGGAAACAGATATATATCAATAAATTAATACTAAAAGGCACATACCTTAGTCAGCATATGCCCTCTCATGAACTCACTCTTGATTTTGAAAAATGTACTTCTCACAATGTTTGAATGACAAAATTGATATGGGCTACATGGTAACTGGATTGGCATCCACAAAACTTTATCCGTGGGAATAAATGGCCAAGCAACTCCATCTTGTAAAACTACTGGAGTCGGCCAAGGCCAAAAGGCAAATGTTTTGAAGAAGATAAAAAAAAGTGCACTCAAGCTGGCTGTTGGATGCCTTTGACAGATGATTGCTGAAAGCACTGCTAGATGAACTCCTCCAAAGAATCCGAGCAACTGCAGGTAATTGCTTCATTAGTTTTATTTCATGATCAAGATGAAGTTGGTCATGGTGAAATTTTAAAATAGAAAGGCAGGATAAAGGGTTCACAATCCTTACATTCCCATAAACTCCTCGTTTCTTTGCCCATAGTTTAACACAACGTAGAACTGCCTGGAATATCTGTAGGATATCACCACAAAACTATGTAAGACATGGCAATTCTGATTAATGAGCACACCAATTAAGAACCTATAACACACTGACACAACCCAAGAATATCCCAAAACCAGAACAGGCTTATTCAACTAAATTCGCGGGTAAGTAGCTAAGGTAAAAATGTTCCAACTACTAGAGTATCTTCAAATACGTTCTCCACCGTACATCATATCTCAAAAATTTGATAGTGACAATTTCTCAACTAACTAAAAGTTTCTAAGTAACCTCTTTCTTAATTTCAAATGACCATAATCGAACTCATGAAGGTCTTTGGTAAGAGTGCCCCCAAGGCCTAGCTCAAGTGGCAAAAGGTGGAGGATTTGTGGCTTAGGTCGCAGGTTCAAGCCCCACACCATGCAAAGCGAAGCCCGGTATTTAAGTGGAGAAGGGTAGAGGGGCGGGCCCATTATCCACCGAGT
>JAJOOR010004610.1:0-78426 GCA_036250505.1 Solanum acaule
TACATGTGCCTTCCATCATATGTGTTTGTTTCTAATTTTGTATGACCACAAATGATTTCAATATCCACACTTCTCTACATTCATCTTCCGAATAAGTTGGGCTTTATAAGCTCAACATTTACTTCCATAAACATTATCAGCTAACTACCATAACAAACTTACTTTTCACTTTGTTAGGTATCTTCCTATTGTGTAGCACTCTCGGTGCCCTCTTCCATTTCAGTCATTATAATTCAATTCTGTGTTAGGTCTCCATCAGCTTGAAAATTGTGGAATGAACATAGAGGATTCATATAGCCGACACCAACAAGATTGGGACTGAGAAGTAGTTTATCAATTGATCATGGTACCATTTTAATGGGTTTCTCATATGATGCTATGAAATCCATTCGATGAAATAATCTTATTTACTCCACAGCAGATTGGGCAAAAAGAAAAATAGATTGAGGAATAAAGAACCTCAAGGGCGTGCTTAAATCTGCGCGACTTTCGGAGCTCTTTGGAGATGTGACGGAGGTCGGAGATGGATATTAATTGGCCTTCACCGACCCATCTCTGAAGCACGTTGGTGGCGCTTCTTTTGGGTAGTCTAAGACTGAATATTCTGCTCTTCAAATCATCGGGGGTTTCGCCCCTTTCTTCCTCAGAAGAATTTGGGGAGTCTTCATAGACAACTTCAGTTGTTGTAGTAAAGGATCTAAATAGACTCTTTTCTCTGCCACGAGCATTTCTGAATTCCCGGAAACAAAAACAGAGTTACAATAACAAGAATAGCACAACAGTAGTGTACAGAAACGGAGACGAATAGTGAATACCTTGTGAGTTTGAGGAAGATAGTGCGAGCAGCCATGGAAATTAGAGATGAATTGGGAAGAGAAACCCCTCCAAAGTCTTGTTTAATTTGGGGTTCCAAAGGACCTCCAAATCTTGATTTTAAAAAGAGAAAACAGATGTAGCTCAAAAAAAAAAAAGAAATCCTAAATTATTCATGTTATAAAAAATTAAGACTTTTTTTGGTTAAGCTGTTTTGATTTTTTATTTTTACATAATAGAAATTAATAGTGAGTTAATACAATAGTTGATGGGCATTCCCCATTGCCGAATGTTGGGTCGTGGTATGGCCAATTGGCCATTAATATCAGTATTACAAAATTGGATGCTTCGAACAAAAAAAGTTTCATCGATGTCTACTTGTAGTGCCTCTCTAGCACACACTCGGGGAACTTCCAAAAGGATATGAGCATCGTGATTCCCTCGTCCCTTCCTTAGCTAGCGCGTTCACTATCCTATTCTGATCCCTGTACACATGTGTCAGGGTTGAGATTCCTAGTTGTTGCATCAAGGACCTACATTCAAAAATTATATTGGCATAAGGTAGTGTCCTTTCAGGAGTATTGAAATTGCACCGGTAATGATCTTATGAAGTTCAACTTGTGTAGTGCTTATATGTGTTTGTTTTTTGGTGAAGCCCATAGCCAGTGTCCATTATGATCCCTGAAGGGGATGATAGTGTTCCAAGGTAAACATTGATTAAACTGTTTGTGCTTTATCGAGTTCCAAATGGCATTCTAGTTGTCTGCGTTCGGTGAAGAAGTGTCCATTTGATGCTTGGAGTACTTTTTAGAGATAGACTTTGCCAAAATGTTTTGGGTTTGGGTATGAGAAGAAGATGTGGGTGATATCCTCTTAGATGCCTCCACAGAAATGACATTTTGGCTCCAAATTAATCCCTATGTTATAGAGGTAATAGTTGGTGATGAGCCTTTTGTGTTGCAAGAACCAAATGAATGTTTTGAGTTTGTTAGGAATCTTTTACTTCCAGATCCAATCAAACTTGTTATGTTTCATTTTCTCAGTTCCTGGCGTGACTTCATTAATGAAATAATAGGTGTTTCTGGTGGAAAAGACGCTATTATGGGTAAGGCCCCATATAATCTTATCTTCTACGTAGTTAGAGAGGGTTGGGTGATTGTCATGATAGAGTATGTGATATGTTCATGGAGTGGAATGGATAGATTGTCAAACACCCACTATCCATTACCAAAGAGAGTATCTAGTTTGAGATACTCTTCATTCCTTTGGAGGGGGCCTGGATTAAGCTTCTTATAGTACCAAGGTTTGGAATCCATTTATCCTCAAAGAATCTAACTTTGTTGTCTTTGTTGTGGACATTTAGAACCCTTAGTGCATGTCTTCCATCCTTGGTCAATACATTTCCTAGTTATAGAAACATCTCTATCTTTTTCTAGTACTGTCCTTGTTGTGGCAATATTTGTAGTAGAGAATCTTTTCCCATAGAGCATTAGGGTTCTTAAAGTCTCTCCAGGTAAGGCCCGTGTGGAGGACTTTGTTTTTCATTTCTCTTTTTTGGAAACTTAACCCTCCTTCCCTTTTTGTTTTAGAAATGGTATCCCATCCCACTAAGTGAGGCTTTCTCTTTTTGGAGGTTGTTCCCTAAATGAAGTTTCTTTGAATTTTGTTAATGGAGGTGTTAATCTTTGCAGGAAGCTGAATTTATTGCATGATATGGAAAGGAATGTTGCATAGGGAAAACTTGGCTAAAATAGTTCTACTAGTCATGTTAAGGAATTTGATTTTCTAGCCACAGAGCCTTTTCTACATGTTGTCGATAATGAACTAGAAGTCTCCATTAATAGGTCTGGAGTGGAAGATTGGAAACCCCAAATGTTTCTCGAAAGAAGTGCTTCTTTGGATAGTTAGGATGGTAGAACAAATGCCTGAGTTGGTACTGGGCTATTCTAGGAGAAAAGGACCTTGGACATACTCATGTTGAGTTTTTGTCCAAATTGCTTGTAGAATTGATTCAACATTAGCAGAATGTTTACACAACTTTGTCTGTTTTCAATGGAGAAGAGGGTGAGATCATCTGTAGAGAAAAGGTGGGAGATTTTTGGTCCAAATATTGAGATTCTAATAGGAGTCCAAGACTTGTCCGATACTGCTATATTGATACTTCTGGAAGTTTCTCTATACAAATTATGAACATATAGGTGAGATGGTCCCATCCAAATATCTTTGGAAGGATAGAAGTAGTCAGTTTTGGATCTGTTGATGAGTATAGAGATGGATGTAGTGGTCATGGAAGACATGATAAGCTTAGTAAGCTTTGGTGGGAAATTGAAGAAGTCTAGTGAGTCTTTGAAGAAGGACCATTCCAGTCGATCAAAGACCTTTTTGAGGTCAATCTTTAGGAACATGTTTGCTTTGGTGCCCTTTATTTTCTTAAAATTGGAAATGTATTCTTGGACTATGATGGCATTGTCCAAAGCTCTCCTTATAGAGAGGAAGCTGGCTTGGCTAGGACTAGAGGTGTAAAAAATGAGCCCAACTATAGATAATCCGCCCAACCCACCCAAAATTTTAAGGGTTGGGCTCAAGATAATTTGAATTGGGTTCAATGTCAACCCATTCAAGCCTTAACCCATTTTGAGAGAATCCTCAATTGAGACCAATTTAATCTCCAATTTCAATACGTTTTAAGACTCTTTATTTGCATTGATGTAATGTATATTCCTATATTGAAGGTATGAATTACTATCTATTTTATGTCTTTTAGGATTTATCTATCAATTTGTAACTTTTTTTTTTCTTGAGTTGGAATTCAAATTATGGTTATAAAACTTTAATAACAATATATTAAGATTATTGAGATTAAGCGGGTTAAATTAGGCGGGTCAAGACTCAGCTCGTTTTAAGCCCAAAGTAAACTTGGGTGGGTAAGGACCCAACCCAATTTGAATTTCAACCCATTTTAATATCTCCAATTTCAACCCGATCCGCCGCCCATTTGACACCCCTAGCTAGGACCAATGATTTTGGGGTTATGCGCTTTCATTCTATTGGCAATGATTTTGATAATAATTATGTAGCTAGTGCTGCATAGCCGAACGAGTCTGAAGTTTTTTTTAGCATGGTGGCATTCTGTCATTAAGGGATGACACAAAGTAGTGTTTTATTCATTTGAGGGTCCATTCTACTATGTCTAAAGGTATCCTCACATAATTCCACAACTTCCCCTTTCACTTTTCCAATACTTTTGATAAAAGATGGATGGAGGCCACCAGGGCCTGGTGCCTTGAAAGTTTTGATTGCTTGAAGAATTTCACTCTCCTTTACATGTGTGTCTAGATAGTTATCCATGATATCAGTTAAACAATTAGGCTCATGTCTAGAGTACATTTTGGTAGGTCGGGAGGTTAGGTGGTCAGTTATGTAGAGACTAGAGTAGAAGAGGGTCATATGGCCCTTGATGTCAGCTTGCTCATGGAGTCAGTTGCCACTTTCGTCTTTAAGGTCCAAGATTATGTTTCTATGCCTCCTGGTGATTGTTGAGGTGTGTAAGAATTTAGTATTTGAGTTACCATCACTAAGCCAACTGAATTTGGATTTTGTTCTTCAAAATTCTTCTTCTTCTTTTTCTTCAAATTTCAACATGATATCATATTCAACTAATAGCTTTTTTCCAAGAACCTAGAGGAAGATGTTGTGGGGGGTAGATAGAGGATTTTTGATCAGATGTCATTGATTCTTGCAAGGAGTCTCTTCATTTTATGGAAGATATTGTCAAAGGTTTGCTTATTCCAATCCTTGGCCTTATCTTTGAGAAGGTAGATGGAATAAATAAGGGAGTTTGGGTGGTCAAATGAGCTTTGGATTAGGCCTGCGAAAGAAGGTTGCCTGCACCACTTGGACTCCATCATGAAGGGCCTGTTCTAGTAGTTAGGCCTTTCTTTAGTCAATTTTACCAATAGTGGGGAATGATCAAAGTGATTACAAGGTAAATGGATGTGACTAAACTTGTGGTATTTGAGAATCAAGTATCATTGGCCATACACCTATTCAACCTTTCAAGGATAAGGTTACATATTGTAATATCCTGTAACTTAAAATACATTTGCGACTCGTAAACACCTAGGCATAGATGTGATATCGGGGGAGGTATATCATTGAAAATGGTTAAGCATACCATGTAACCCTTATATATAGTCATTTGAAGGGTTAAACAAAAGTTTTAGGCCAAAGAGATCATTAAAGAAAAGATTCAAGTTTAAAGGTTCATTGTGGAGGAATACTACTAATGATCTCATTTCTCATCTAACTTTGAACGAGCATATCTCCTAATATATAACGATTTAAAGGGCCTACTACCTATCCAATTAAAGGTATGTGAGTCTAGTTTCAGCAAAACAAACCGCTCGTTAAAACGATATCGTAGTAAAAAGTTATGTTCGTTTTACGACATACACCACGCACTACCCAATCACTGCGGGACATGTGGCACTTTAAAGAAAGTCAGCCAAACTTGTTGTTTTTATATTAGAAGTTTGGGATATACTTTCTCTTATACTCAAGAGCGTTTAAGGACTGGTTTCAAGTTATTTCTTCAAGTTTTTCTCATCTTCAATCCTCCAAAGCTTAAGGTAAGTTGGTTTCTTCAAGAATCGAGTGTCTTCCTCTCCATAGACCTATAGATATACTTAGCTAAATGTTTTCTTGAAGGAAAAAGTATTGTTCTTGGAGAATAGAAAAGGGAAGGGGCTGCTTATCTTGGATATATAGGTATGACTCCTCTTCTATCTTCATAAATAGTATTCCAAGGATGCTTTAAGTATAATTTGCGGGTAGGACTCACAGGACGGTGATAGGAAGCCGTGAGTCCATGTTTTACCCATTGTAGTTGATGTTTTCTTGTGTTGGCTGTTGTTTTGACCAAATGAGGGGTCAATGGTATTGTATTAGGGAAGTAAGTTGGTTACATTAAACCGGAAGGCTAGGTATAGAGAATGCAACTCTTATAGTTCTTGAAAGTTTGTCACTCACCAAGTGTTTGATGAAATGCCTAAATCGCTAAGAATATGTTGTAGTTGGTTATATGAGCTCCTATTATTTTAATTTATGGCATTAGTTCTCTACCAACTTAAACTATGAGCTTATAACGGAATTTGACATCGTTAACAAGGAACCCGTGGGATGATGATCAGAGGCCATAAGTTTTACTTTTATGTTAAGTGTGGATGATTAAGGGGGATGGTTCTTTATGGTTAAAGGATTGAGGAGTAATACTGAACATGTAAACAAGTCATAAGCTACTTGGAAAGTAGAGAAAGAGAAGGGTGTGGTGATACACCATTCATCTATGGTAATTGTTGATATTGTCACTCGCGTACTATTATTGTGTTTTTTGCATTGTCGTGACTCTTGATTAGTTTCTTATACTATCCTTTTATGATTTTATGTTATAGATAAAGTTGTCAGCAAAGGATTTTGATGACGTAAGATAGTAAGTCCCAAAGTAAGGTATGTAAAGCTAAAACCTCCTTTGCCCTTTAAGGCACAACCTAAACTCGCATGTTCTTCCGATAAATGTCACTAGAGATTCTATGATACCTGAAAGAAAGTTATCCTATTTTATAAACCCTTTCATGTCGAGTCCTAAACCTATAGAGTTACAGTACTCTTCAAGGAAGCAATATGTTTCACACAACTATATTTGTCTACAGTTGAAACTCTTAGAAGTTAGCGGTGTACATGTTGCATAAATTTAAAGAAAGCAGCTAGCCATAGACTGTTCGTAAGTGTATAGGTCACAAGATGTATGATTCTCAAGATAAAGAAATTCATTACGAATTGTATCACGAGCTATGTCATTAATAAATTAATTATTATAAATAATTGCAAGCAGTTGATGTTATAGACTACTCTGCAGCGTGGGGTGGATATTTTTAGGTCTACTACGTGCGACGCTACTCTGTGCACATAATTCAGATATAGTCAGCTGGAATTTCCCGTCGTGGATTCACCTGACTGATAAAGGCTTGCGGGCAGACCATACAAGAGCCTTGGGGGCTGTACCTTGATAGACCTCGTTACCAGACTATGAGATTTCACACGTGGTCATGACAGTGGGCTACAAATGCCATACAGGGTTCACTAATCGCCATCAGTAGGCCATCATGTGATTCCGTGACAGTTAGCTTTCTAAAGAGCAAAGAAGCGATTTAATGAAGTAAAGATATGACTTAGGCAAATTATAGGGATTCTATATATAAATGACTAAGCCATGAAATGTTAGATGAGGACCTTGATGTTGGTCACAATTCCAGTTTCAGATTATGTCTCCTGCATACACATGCTCAGATTTGCCTATCTTGATAGTTGATGCATTTTAGCATTTTTACATGTCTACTTGTTGTTCAGTCTACTTTACATACCAGTACATGTTTTATATGTACTGACGTCCCTATTATTTTGGCGCTTCATTTGTATTATTACAGGCTCAGGTACTCATGACAACAAGCATTTTCAGTAGACTAGAGACTTCTAATTTAGCAGTTGGTAAGCTCCACCTCTACCTGGAGCTATCAGATATTTAGAGCCTATATTTTGCTGCGTATGTACATATATCAGAATGGGTATGTCGGGGTCCTTTCCCGACTAGTTATCAGATTCTTAGAGGCATACTCTTTAGAGACTTCTTAGACTTAGTTTGGTTTCCGTTGTAAAGTAGCACAAGGGGCCCTTTTATTATCTATGTCTTAGTATGTGTCTTCATATAGGTTCCGCTGCTTATGAATTTACAGCTTTGGCATGGGATTAGTAAGATAATAAGCAGGTGCTTGTGTATATCCTTGATGTTCGCCCCTAACTAGTTAGGGGTGTGACACATACTTTTGACTTTGTATCTTTTATTGGTCCAAGTATACTTTCTGCCTTTAAGCCCTAGATCTATCATTTTACAATGTTAAGGCATTTCCAGAGGGAGTTAGCTCTTTTACTAGTGATATTACTTCCTCCAAACTTATCCTTGGCTAGGAGAACTTCGTTGAAGTCACCTCCTATAAACCATTCGCCAGAGTAGTTTTGGGATATCTTATGGAGACTGTCCAAAAGGATAGTTCTATCATTGTAAACAGTGCTAGCATATATAGCTGAAAAAAAATCTAGGGATTAGGAAAGAGATTTACCTTAAACATGACATGAACTCCTTATAGGGTTAATGAGATGTTGTCGATCTTGAGAGACTCCTCCTTCCAAATTATGAGGATGCCACTTGAGAGTCCCTCAACTGCTAATTGAATTTTTGCATCAAATCCTAGGTCTTCTATAATTTTTGCATGTTCGTCATCTTAGTCTCGAGGAGTACCAACATTAAAAGTTTGTGCATCTTAACCAACACTTGGCATTTTCTTCTGAATGAGGCATTTGTTCCCCCTATAATTCTAAATCATTAAGTTCATTGGACACTCTTGCATTTGTGGATTCTCTATTTTCCCTTTCCCTTTCTCCATTTTGGGGGGGAGGGAGAGAGGGGAGCGGTGGGGATTCTTGATTCCCTCAAGGGGTTCAAAACTACTTTTGGTGGTGTTTCACTCTTTTGATTCCTCAAGTTCAGAGTGATATTCCTCATTGCAGTTGGATATGCTACTAAAACAACTTCATTGGATGGCTCTTTGAATTCTTTCATTATTAACTTTCCTATTAATAAACTTCTGTGCTTTTGATCTACCACTACTTGCAAATATTCCTCCAACTATTTGTTGCTCTGTCTTAGAGTGTCCAACTCTAAAAGAGTTACCTCTCCTGGTTTCTGCCCCGTTCCTTTGATCCATCAAGAACCATGATATGAATTTGGGGGTCGGGATTATGGAGTTTATTGTTCGTTCTAGGAATAAGGGAATTTGTTGATGCACTTGAGTTAAGAGTGGGTTCAGATCCTGACTCAACATTTGTGTAAGGTCACCGTATAGATGAGCTTGTTGCACCGCCTACACCTATAGTTGTTGGCCGAAACTCGATATGGCCAAGTTCATTCCCTCTCTTATGAACTGAGCTAGGAAACGTGGGTCCTTGATTGTGATTGACAGTTAAGTGATAGTTGATGTCTAGGGAGGTCTAGTTCTAGCCATGATTTTTGTACGTGCTCCTTAGGTAGAGGTGCTATGACAAAGAACATTGGGGTTGGAATTTATGGGGACTAGGGTTGCTTTTTTGCATTTGGGGGCGTGTCATATCTTCTCTGGCTCAATGATGGTTATTCAACGCTGTGGAGAGAGAATTTAATTTAGAGAGATGGCAATTCTTTTCTCCATAGAAGGAGACACAGATTCGTGGTTGGGATTGGTTGTACCCCTAGAAATGTTTCACCTTGAGGATCTTGCTGTATTGATTAAGGGTGGAAGTTACATCTATAGTGAAGCTTTTGCACCAAATTTATCAATGCACTGTTCTGCGTGTGGGGGCAGTTGTATTAATGGGATGAGATCCTTGTGTAGATTCTCTCAAATCCATTAATGCTCGCCTAGAAGGTGCACCATCTCTTCAGCTTCCTCATTGAAGTGTTTCGTTTTTTTCTTTTGCTATGCTCGTCCTATGGGTTTCCCGGGCATTGTTAGCCATGTTAGGATTAATGGCGAGATATTTTGAGTGAGAGTCAATAAACTTACATTTTTCACATCGAATGCTTTTACCTGCATTGGTGGTGTCCCCTTACCTTTGTGGTCGAACTTGTGCTGAATTATCCTTGTTGTTTGCATCCTATTCCTTTTTTGGAATGAGACTATTTGTCGTTGTACTTTGTCTTTTTTTTTGTTAGATCCTCTTCCGTTACTCGCTTTTGTAGTGGTGGTTGTTGTAAGAGGGCACTTTTTATTTGTATGGACTATTCTTCAGCACCCCGTGCATAGTGTCCCTTCACCCTGGTAGATGACTTCTTAAAGATGGTTTCCATCCTTACATTTTTATTAACTGGTATGCCTACCAAAACTTGGATTCATATCCTTGCGTATCATCCCCTTAAAGTTGCTGAAGTATAATTGTCGATTTTCAACAGTGTTCCCAATTTCTTGCCCACCCTCTCTAAGATGCTTTTGTTGTAG
This sequence comes from Solanum acaule, assembly GCA_036250505.1. Classification (NCBI taxonomy): domain Eukaryota; kingdom Viridiplantae; phylum Streptophyta; class Magnoliopsida; order Solanales; family Solanaceae; genus Solanum; species Solanum acaule. Next base: position 9,897 of record JAJOOR010004610.1, read on the forward strand.
AATTTAGTAGGGAGCTATGGAAGTATAATTTATATCACACTGTGTGTTAGTATTGATTATTGAGGGGTGAAGTTATATTCCTGGCGTCTAATTGAGATGAAGCTTCCTAGGGTGAACCACAGTCCACCTTGGAGTGCTTTTTTGTGTTCTCCTATTGGGTAAACTTTTTTGTGTGGAATCCCCATCCCATATCAATTAGGGTTATCACTTCAATAGGTTTCCAGAGCTCCACCAATTTATTTTTGGGGTATTGGTGTGTTATTTTCTTTCCCATTAGTTTGATGATAAAAGAGTTTTTCCAGGGGAGGTAGATTCTACTTTTTACATCTTCTGAGTGTTGAAGTGTGTGACCATCTTATCTTAAGCTTTTAGAAAGAAAATATTTTTATTTGTTAATTATATTCTCAACAAACTCCTCACATGCGGACTGATTAATTTTCATGGGCCAAGCATGTGGAAATTCTTTTAGATATAGGCGGTGGTAAGATTCGTTCCTAGGAACTCTGCCTGATCTAATACCATGTTGAAGTGTGTGACCATCTTATCTCACACATTTTAACATGGTATCAGAGAAGACAGAGGTCCTGGAATCGAATCTTACCACCACCCATATCAAAAAGAATATCCACGTGCTTGACACTTGAAAAAGAATCAGGCCCGCACGTGAGGGGGTGTGTTGAAAATATTATTAACTAATAAATGTGTGCTCTCTCTAACAACTCAAGGTTTTATATGAGATGGTCACACTTCAACACTTTGTGGTTTATGGATTTTTCCGTTTCACTTTCCATCCCAAATCCCATATCTTCCGTTTGATAGAAGTAATTGTGGTTTATTCATATTGTTTGTCCAGTAGGACTTCAATAAAGGATTTTTTGGTGAGTTGGTCTTCCTCCATACTTGGTTCCTCATCAAGTGGTTCCAGTATTAACCTGACGGCTTGTCACAAGTCTGACAGTGCGTCGAGCTTGCCATCAGAGCTCTCCTTTGGAAGCACTTAGCTTCATTTTGCTTTCTTTCTCGACTTGACTGATTTCCTATCTAACACAGTAGAAAAACTATTAGAAGATACCATCGTTTCTTAAAAATTAGCAATTGTTCATAGCTAAAAGTATCAATTGTGTTGTCAAATGGCGGCACATCAACCTCCATATGTAAACAAATAACATATATGAGATCAAACTCTATGTGGGTTAGGAAAATAAATTGTATCTACATAACCAATTAATTTTGAATTGAACTCTTTTTAAAAAATAGTACCATATCAATGGTCCCTCGAATGTATTTAAATATATGCTTAATACCATTCCAGTGTCTACGTATTGGGAAAGAACTAATTCTTGAGAATAAATTTATAGAAAAAGATATATATGGATGAGAATTATTATCGAGGTACATCAATGCACCAATTGCACTATGATATGGTATTTTAGCACCAATAAGTTCTTCGTCATTTTCATGAGTTTGAAATGGATCTTTATTAATATCAATTTTTCTCACAGTCATTAGAATACTTAATGGATGTACTTTATTCATGTAAAATCTCTAAAAAATATTTTTGTAAAATTGTCAATGTGTCGACCATGACAAAGTTCTGTCTTTCCAAGGTCTTTCATTTTAAATTATCTTTTTCAAACATTCTACTATCTTTGAAATCTCTTCACGAATTTCAATGATATTCAAGTCAACAACATATACAACTATTATAATAAATTTTGATCTAGACCTTTTAATAAATTCACAGGGACAATGTGGGTCATTTAGTACCCTTCTTTCTATAGGTATTCGCTAAGGCTATTATACCACATACATCCCAATTTTTTCAATCCGTATAATTTTTTTAAAGTTTTATTGAACAACTTTCTCGAGAATCTTTATACAATTCAGACATTTTGAATCATTCAGAAATTTACATAAAAATGTCATTGGCTAGTAAACCATATTAAATAGGATGTAACGACATTCATTAGATGCATCTCAAGTTTTTTATGAACTGTCATATTTATAAGATACCAAAAAGTGATTGTACCACCATAAGATAATATGTCTCCATATAATCATTGTAAGGTCTTTGTGAGAATCCTTGTGCCACAAGTCATACTTTATTTCTTATGGCTTCATTTTTCTCATTTTGTTTACACACAAAAATTTATTTGTGCCCCACTGAATTTACACCTGTAAGTGTTCAGACTATTGATCCAAAACTTTACATTTTTCAAGTGAAGCTAGTACAACATGAATTACATCTGTTCATTTTGGTCAATCATTTCTTTGTCTAGATTCCTCAAGCGATTTGATTCAAGATCCTCATTTGTTGTATTATTTCAATAACAACATTATATGCAAAAATATTATCGATAATTATATTATTTTGGTTCCATATTTTTCCCTATGAGACATAATTTATTGAGATCTTTTCATTATTTCCCCTTGAGCATGTTCTTGCATATTATGAACATCTTGTTCGTTTGATTCTTTTTTATTTTGAGGATTTTTATCTTTGGAATCGATCAGTCTATCATGTTTTAAGCATGATTTGGAATCATTTGTATTAGTCAATTGTCTTACTGAAGCTTTAATTCAAATTAGAACATTAGTAGCTAGAATATGAGATTTGGTAACTCTTGTCAGTGAATGCATCTGACAGTTGATTTGCAATATTTTGCAAAAGAAATTGTCTTTTGAAATTTTAGTTCACATTTATTTGTACGAGGATCTAAATGAGATAGTGATAACATATTCCAATCTATCTTCTTTTCAACTACTTATTTTCTCTTCCTAATGCTGTGTATACTGATTCATCAAAATGACAATCAACAAATCTTTCCGTAAATAAACTCTAGTAATAGATTTCAAATATTTTATATTAGAAGGAGATTCATACCCAATATATATCCCCAATCTTCTTTGGGGATCCATTTTGTACATTGTGGCGGAGCAATTGGATTATATACTTTACCATATTGAGCTAAATGGAGTCCAACCTGTACCCCAGCTAAAAGGGCGCTCTATACCTTTTTAGGGTAAGAGACACTGATGGTGTGGATTTACTAAGGTGATGTCCAATGGACTAAGGAGTCAGTCCAGATCTTATGGGTGACCCTTAAAAACCTACGATGATATGTAAATCTAGGGTGTATGGATTTCTACTAAAGGTCTCAGTCCTAAACTGGTTGGGGAGCTTTCATCCCTATGCCTCTCAGTGCTAAGTAACATTCTCATTTGAATGTTAAACTGAAAAACTATATTAGTCTAAGAAACTGAATTGTTCATAAATATTGAAAACTGATACTGAACTGATGGACACTTTATCTGAAAGCATCTTATACATTTTGAACTAAAAAACTGAGTATTCAATTGATTATGATGAACTTCCATACCCTAAATGAAACATGCAATTCGATCATCACGGGTTCAACGATATAATTTTCCCCTATCTTAAGGGCTCATAAAAATAACTATGTAAATATAATAAAGCTTACGTAAAAACATGTAATCAAAGACTATCTATGAAGAAGTTAAATATGTTGAAGATCATGCTTTTCATAGGAACCCTAAACTTTGTAAATGTTTAACTGAAAAAATAAAGTTTGCCTTTGGAATCAATAGGTGAAAGAGAACCTACTCATAAAATACCACATACCTAGAATAAAAACTATAGCTTGAACCCTTAAAATGAAGCTTGAAGATAAAGAACCCTAATTTCTTGCTTGAGAGAACTTAGAACATACTAAATTTGATTGTTTGAGTGTTGGGCGCGAATGTGGAGGTTTAGTCGACTGTTTTCCCCTTAATCCCACCCAGGATAGGCCATGATGACATAGTATATGGATTAAAGGAATGGGAAAAGACTAAAACATTCCTAAAAGAAAAACTGTCGACAGGTTCCACGAGGGCCATGTATGGTACGTGGATTGATCTACGGGCAATAGACCCCTTCTGTAGAAATCACGCAAAATGTTTAGTGTCTAAGTATCCATCTATGAGACCAATATACAGTCCGTGGTTTCTTCTACAACATGTAGAATGAGTTTATAAATGATAGGCAGTAGAAATAGTAGCTAAGTTTTCATGTACATCATTCCACGAGTCCAACCCACGACCCATGGTTTGAGTTCATGAAACTCAAGTTCAAAACCAAGTATTTGAAGTTGACCTATGGACATCGATCTGTGGTTTCTTTTACGGCCCGTAAAGACCGTCCGTAAATCCCAAAATTTTGCAGATTTAAATTTCTCTATCTAATATGTTCAGTCTGATCTGTTCTTTGAATTTCTGAGACATTACATCTTCTTGTGAAAAAATGATAATACGATGTCACAAAGATTTTCTTATTGTATAATAAAGAATTATGTAAAATTATGTGAACCAATGAAAAAACCCAACTAATGTAGAAACCAAATAAGCAGGCTAGTAGCATTTCTTTTGTGATTCGACAATTATAAAGGTAACTCATCCCCACCCACACTCCCGACAAAAAAATCACTTGCATCAGGTGTTTACACCAAACCTCTCTTCCTAAACAAATTCCATGATTAGTTCAGATTTGCATGCACGAAAAGCTTAAAACAGAGAAAATAGTTTTGTAATGAAAATTTCTCCAGTCCCAAACTAACATATACACTTCTTAATATATGTTCTAATAATGATCCATTAAATAATAGTCACTAGATAGATGACATCTTTTTTTGTTTTATCATTCAGTTTTCAATATGCACGATTAAACCGTATTCATGCGCAAGGCCTATATAAGGAGGAAGTTGTTTGATAACGAAAATTAATTCTCTAATTCTAAGACTCTAACTCAGTTCAAAACCCTTGATTAAGAATGGTCAATTTGCTTTGTCATAGTTAAGCAATTTAGGTCAATGCTAAAAGGTGGAAAATATATAGTTGAAAAAAACATTACTCTTTAAATAAGAAAAATTCATTTGGAAGAGAATTAAAATTTGTTCAAGTGGGAATTCCAAGAAGTACAAGAGGTCATCTATAAAAGTTTCTAAGTTGTTAAAAGTAATAGATTCAGAGGACAATAGAGATGAATCAAATTGAGTTGTATTGAAGATAGTATTTTGGATTATTGCCGCATAGGGAAATACAAGTATTGTGGTAAGTTTATATTATTATTAATATCATCTATATTTAATTTGGTTCATATTTTGTTTGATAATTTGGTGCCTTCTTAATTGGTATGGTTAATTTGAATTTGTGCCGCACACGATATTATTTAAAGGGAATCATTTCCTATTACAAATTTCTTTAGTCTTTGAAATATACAAAATATTTTTAGGGAGTATTTTTTTCGTTTATCTGGTCAGTATTTGAGTTATTTGTACCCCAACATGAGTATCATATATAGATGAAAACAATAAAGTATCCTTTTTTTTGTTTTCTATTCTTCTTGGTAAAAAATGATAACATTTTGACACAAATTTTCTTATCTTATAGTAAATTTTTTTAGGTAAATTATGTGAATTGAAAAAAATATCCAAGTAACATAGAAACCAAATAAGTAGGATAATAGACTGTTTTTCTCATTGGACAATTATACAGGCCACTCCTCTGCCTCCCCCCTCAAGATACTTGCATTAGGATACTTGCATTAGACGTTTACATCAAACCTCTTTTCCATTTGCTCTTCCTACTCTTTCTCTTCCTAAAAAACAAATCCATGATTAGTTCTAATTTGAACGTTAAACTTGTATAAACTAAAGACAAAGTGGTTCGATAACTAAAAATTCTCTAATCCAAAGACTCACATACACACTTTTTTCTTATCTTTTCTAATAATGATCCATGAACAAATATTCACTAGATAGATGACACTTTTTTAGATTTATCATCTGGTATTCTATCATGACCAAGGGTTAGCCCCTAGACGTAACATGGCGTAGTTGACTCCGAAGGGGTGCATACAAGCCCTTAGCATAATCATACACATAATGTCATAAGAAATAATGCGGAAAATTAAAACATTTCTAGATAGAAGTCAGACTTCAAATTCCATATAAAAAAGGTTGTGGAAATACTAGACTTGTCTCATTAAAACCATTTAAACATAAGAGTACGAAATTAGGGACTTAGCCCTTTACTTCAATGAAAGGCTTAACATAAGAAAATGCTAATGAAACTAAGACTAAAATAAACATCTGGTCCTCGAACTGGAGGGCTCACCAAAACTTAGGGAATAGTTGACCCAAGCTTTACTTTGAAGAAGGAAGTAATGAATCAACGCCCATGACCTACACATATAGTATGTAGAAAGAAGGGGTTAGCACAAATATGTACTAAGTATGGAAACATGCATAAAAACATTTAAATATGCTAAATAGGACATGTCTCTTGGAAGTATGCATTTATCAAGTTTGGAAAGCCAATATGCATTTTTCAACATAGAAGACAAGCTATAGTCCCAATACGCTCATAACATAGTAATACCAATACCTTACCAACCTCTAAGAACACTTGTGCAATGTATGGTTGGTATCCCATAATACCAATCCTACTAAGCATCCCTTTGAAGCCACATACTCATTAACATCAAATCCAAGCTTACTATAATCCATAGTCATAGATGAGGAAAATACATGAACATAAGCTAACATAAGGAAAGTCACCTATAACACCTTGCATTCACTATACATACATAAATTCATATTTCAACATACCATAAGGAAATCATTCCATAACCTCCTAATAAGTCTACTTGTGCAATGTAAAAGTGAAGTCCCATACCCCCACTCTTATTAAGTAAACCCATTAAGAAGTCATAGTATAGTTCCTATCATATTCATCATCTTATTTATTATTATTATAATTAGGGAAAATTAGCCATAACCGACATAGACCATGTGAGCTACATGAAATTCGGTGTCATATAACCCCACACCGAAAGAAGGCATTCTACTTGCTGAAGGTAGAACTAATCATATTTAGCTTCTAAGTGGATCCACTAGATAAGTCCTATGTTTGGCACATAATTATGGGATAGGGAGATTGCTAATAGAAACCCAACCTATTGCATTAGTGGAGGAGCTTCCATCTCATGAGTTTACTACAGATGACCCAATCTATTGCATTAGCGGAGGGGCCTTTTCCTCATTGTCCATATCCACTCGGTACTAAGTGTTATTTCCAATTGTACATAATTAGCATTGGATTGTATTTACATGTGTGAAGGCATACTTTACCCTTCGTTCAATACATTTCACTAAATAGCTCATAGATTCATTTAAGTGAGAACTTCCTTCCACCTCATTATTCGCAGTGTTTTCATGAGAATTAGCCTTTCAATCAACACAACAACATCAACATCACCCTAGAAAAATTATACATAAACATGTGTAAGGATGGGGGAAAATTAGTCTTCCAATAACATCTCATTTCACACAATAGTCATAGGATTCTCACCTTTCAAATGAATTCATAAGTTCATCAATAACTATCAACAATCATGAACAATCTTTCACAATTTGCCCCCTTTTAAGGTCATGAACTAAGTCTAATAATTTCATTTAGGATATACTATTATCAACATGAACAAGACAAGATTTCATAACCAAATTAACACAACCACAATTCATAGTAGTAATCATATTGCATCAATACCTTCATTGAAATTCATGAAATTGGGGTCATGGGGTAGTTCATGGGTTCATGGGGAGTTTTACTATAAAATCACCATTAAAACGTCAAATCATTCATAATATACACAAAATAGTATAATGAAAATATTTTTAGGAAGAACCCACGACTAGAATGAAAATCCTAGTTTTTTTGAATCTTACACCCATTTTCGAAATTGAGTTGAGAGGGCTTCATGGAGGAAAGTATTCCATGAATCAAAGTTCCCATACCTTTGTTGAAGCTTTCCCACGAAATTTGGAGTGAAAACTTGAAGCGTGAACCCTAACTTTGACCTTCTTCTTGTTCTTCAATGGAGAAACCTCTCAAGAGAGAGAAGAGAGGATTTTGGAATTTATTTGGCAGATTAACTTTTAGGTCTTGAAAATGTATGAAAGATGACTTAAAACCATATATAAACCACCCCCTAAAAATACCCAAAACACCCCTCACTTAATTGGACGAAATAAGGAAAAGACTTAGAAGACCCTCATAAACTCGACCCCCGTCCAGGTTTACGAGCACCCTCACGAGCCATGGTGAGGACTACGACTCGTGGTGCTTGCCGTGTAGATTGGGGCAGTATCCCTTTCATGGTGGCACAAGGCGCACACGCCCAAGACATCACCACGAGGGGCTCCACGAGCCGTGGTCCCTCTCGTGGTCCTTGAGGCAATGGCCTTGCCGCTTGGGACCATTTGCCATTTGCCAAAGTCAACTCTGCGAGGCCTCCTATGAGCCATGGTCTTGACCACGGGCCATGGTGATGGCCGTAGGAGTTGAGGCAGTAGCTAGGGAATTTGGTGGTCAATTTCCCCTGGCCAAGGCATGGCCACACCCTCCTTCACAAGGCGTGGTGAGGACCACGACTCATGGTCCTTATCGTGAAGGTTGAGGCAGTAGCTAATGGCTAGGGGTAGCCATGGCCTTTTGGCTCTGGCTTGGCCCCTTGGCCATGAAACTTGCCTTATGGCCTTGACCCCTATACCCTCCTTCAAGATGTTCGTCCCACGATTAGGCTCTAGTTTAACTTATCATTTTACGGAGTGTTACATTATCTCCCCCTTAGGAACATTTGTCCTCGAATGACACCTTAAAACACACTAAGGGGTTAACAACTCAAGACTAGCAGCCCAACAACAAGTAACATTACAAGCAATGCTCAAAACATAAGAGAAACGTCAATGCACCTCAAGATATAATCAATGCAATCACAAGGAAGTAGGAAGTACATCTACAACCCATTATGCACACCATTTTATCATTTTATAGCATTTTAGGAGGAACTACCTTATCCATGCAACCAGCTCAACAAAAATTAATAAATAAAGAGCCATTTAGCCATATTATCAAAAATACAGCACACATGTTCATTAATTCACCTCATGAATTCAAATATGCAACCATTATACTAAAATACAGCCCAACATGAGGAGTACATAAACCATGAAAACTCAATACATACTAAACATGAATTCTCACAAGAACATGCACACATAAGAAAATCACAAGGGAAACTCATAGTACAATTATTCCAAAATACCAACCCAAGAACTAATTACCTCAAGTAGGGGTAGGAGTAGAAGGAAAAAGATGAGGCTAGCGGGACTTCATATCGGCCTCGGCCTCCCAAGTAGCACCCTCAACTAAGTGATTCCTCCATAATACTTAAACAGAAACAACCTCTTTGTTCCTTGACTTCTTAACTTGCCGGTCTAAAATCTCAACCGAAACTTCTTCATAGGAAAGATTTTCATCAACTCCTAAGCCCTTTAAGGGAAGGATAGACACCAGATCACCAATGCACTTCTTGAGCATGGAGACATGGAACACTGGGTGAACCGGAGCCAACTCACTGGGTAAGTCTAATTCATATGCAACCTTTCCCACACGTGTCAAGATTTGGTATGGCCCCACAAATCGAGGACTAATTTTCCCCTTCTTGCCAAACCTCATCACACCTTTCATAGGTGAGATTTTTAAGTAGACCCAATCACCAATCTCGAATTCAAGATCCCTTCTTCTATTGTCGGCATAGGACTTTTGCCGACTTTGAGCCGTCTTCAACCTTTCTCTAATGAGTCGAACTTTTTCAATGGCATCATAAACTAGATCGGGACCAATTAGAGAAAACTCACCTACTTCAAACCAACCCACCGGAGATCTACACCTCCTACCATAGTGTGCTTCAAACAGAGCCATGGTAATGCTTGAGTGGTAGCTATTATTGTAGGCAAATTCAATCAATGGAAGATGATCATCCTAATTTCCCTTGAAATCAATCGCACAAGCCCTCAACATATCCTCTAAGGTCTGAATGGTCTGTTCCGCTTGACCATTCGTCTGAGGGTGGAAAGCGGTACTAAGTTTAACATTTGTACCAAGCCTTCTTTGGAATGCCTTCTAAAAATGTGAAGTAAACTGAGTACCCCGATCTGATATGATGGACAAAGGAACCCCATGTAACTTCACTATTTCCTCGATGTATTACTTAGCATAGTCTTCCGCCGAGAAGGAAATCTTGACAGGAAAGAAATGGGCTGATTTCGTCAACCTATCAACAATGACCCAAATAGAATCATGTCATCTTCGAGTACGATGCAAACCCACAATGAAGTCCATATTCACCTCCTCCCACTTCCAATTAGGAAGATCTATATCTTGTAATAAACCTCCTGGTTTTTGGTGTTCGTCTTTGACTTGCTGACAATTTGGACATTTTGCAACAAATCCCTCTATATCCTTCTTCATGCCATTCCACCAATAGACCTCCCGCAAATCACGGTACATCTTGGTGGCTCCTGGATGAATAAAATATCTCGAACTATGAGCCTCTTCTAGAATATGATCTCTCAAGCCGTCAACATCCGAAACACACAATCTGCCTTGGTACCTAAGCACCCCATCTCCCCCTTGGGAGAAAGCCTCAATGGATTTGTTGAGAACCGATTCTTTCAACTCCATCAAAATAGGATCAAGATGTTGCTTAGACTTCACATCAACCACAACAGACGATTCAAAACTATGGTGAACCATGAATCCGCCCTTCGAGGAATCCACTAGTTGGACACCTAAACGGGCCAACCTATGCACATAGCGAACTAGCTTTTTCTTTTCGTCTTCTACATGAGTCACACTACCCATAGTCATTCGACTTAAGGCATCGGCAACTACATTAGCTTTGTCGGGGTGGTAAATGACACTCATATCATAATCTTTTAAAAGTTCCAACGACCTCCTCTGTCGGAGACTTAAAATCTCTCTGACTAAACACATATTGGAGACTCTTGTGGTCAGTGAACACATCAACATGGACCCCATATAAGTTGTGCCTCCAAATCTTCAAGGCAAAAACTACCGCTTCCAATTCTAGATCATGGGTCGGGTAATTCTTCTCATGTACCTTGAGTTGCCTCGAAGCATAGGCAATCACCTTGCCATGTTGCATAAGGACATATCCCAACCCCACTTGAGAAGCTCACATCAGTACCCTCTGGTAAGGTCAACACCGGAGCGGTGGTGAGTCTATCCATTAACTCCTGGAAACTTTTCTCTCAAGCCTCAGACCACTCAAATTTGGATTTCTTTTGAGTCAAGGCTGTTAGCGGAGAAGCAATAGATGAGAAACCTTCAACAAATCTTCTATAATACCCAGCCATGCCTAAAAAGCTTCGTATATCAGCGGGACTTAGAGGTCTAGGCCAATTATTAACCGCATCGATCTTCTTAGGATCAACCTCTATACCCAGGCTTGACACTGTATTACCAAGGAAGCAACTGGCCTTAGCCAAAACTCGCACTTGCTAAACTTAGCATACAATTGTTGGTCTTTAAGGACTTGTAAAACTATCCTCAAATGCTCCATGTGATCACCCTCACTCTTAGAATAGATCAAAATATCATCAATAAAAACTATCACGAATGAATCAAGATATTGTCTAAACACCCCATTCATAAGATCCATAAAAGCTGCTGGGGCATTTGTTAGACCAAAAGACATCACTAAGAATTCAAAGTGACCATACCTAGTTCAGAAGGCTATTTTAGGAATTCAACATCTCTCACCCTTAATTGGTGATAGCCCGGACGTAAGTCAATTTTTGAAAAATAACTCGCCCCTTGGAGTTGGTCAAATAAATCATCAATCCTAGGGAGCGGTTATTCTTTATAGTGACCTTTTTCAGCTAGTGATAATCGATGCACATCCTAAGGGACCCATCCTTCTCTTTCACAAATAGTACCGGTGCACCCCATGGAGATATGCTCGGTTGAATAAAACCCTTATCCAGCAAATCCTTGAGTTGAGATTTTAACTCTTTCAATTCAGCCGAGGCCATCCGGTAAGGAGGAATAGATATGGGTTTTGTATCTGGTATAAGATTAATGCCAAAGTCTATTTCCCGTTCTGGAGGAATATCGGGCAAGTCATCAGGAAAAACCTCAGGAAACTCCCTCACTATGGGGACCAACCCTAAAGGAGGAGCCTCAGACTTAACATCCTTAACCCTTACTATATGGTAGATACAACCCTTAGAAATCATTTTACAAGCCTTTAAACACGAAATGAATCGACCTCTAGGAATTGAATTTCCCCCCTTCCATTCAAAAACAGGCTTATCAGGAAACTGAAATCTCACTACCTGAGTTCTACAATCAATGGAGGGGAAACAAACATGCAACCAATCCATCCCCAAGATGACATCAAAGTCCAACATATCTAACTCTACCAGATCAACCCAAGTGACTCTATGAGGTAAAGAAATAGGGCAATTTCTATAGACTCTTTCTACAACAACTGAGTTACCAATTGGGGTAGAAACTGAAAAATGTTCCAATAGATTTTCAGGGAGTACATCAAATTTCATAGCTACCAGAGGTGTAACAAAAGATAAAGTAGCTACAGGGTCTAACAATGCATAAATATCAATGGAAAATACTTGCAACGTACTAGTAACAACATCCGGGGATCCCTTTTGATCACTTCGGGACTGGAGAGCATAAAAATGACTTTTCTTTGGGGCATCCGAATTAGAACCACTTGGAGGGTCTTGATTTCCGTCTCTTCCCTTGGCCGAACGGGTTGGGTAGTCTTTCAGTTGATGTCCATCTTTTCCACATCCATAGCACGCACCCATACCGACAAGACATTTCCCCCCATGCTTCTTACCACATTTGGCACATATAAGTCTTTCCATATAAGAACCACCTCCACTACCACCATGCGGCTTAGGAGTAGGCACCTTCTCTTTGTTTACATTAGAAGCACTAGTGGTACCTTGATTAGAAAACCTCTTCTTAAACCTTGGTTTGACTTGAACCTCAAATCTGCCCTTAGACGAATTGCTATCATCTACTCTTGTCCTCTTCACTTCTCTACCAGCCTGCCTGAGCTTTTCTTCCTCAATCTGTTCGGCATGAACAATAAGGTATGAAATGTTTATGCTTGGAATGAGCATTGCTGAACGACACTCGTTTACCACCAAAGGAGAAATCCCCATAACAAATTTTTTCATCTTGGACCTCAAGTCTGCCACTGTGGTTGGAGCATGTTTAGACAATTGCATGAACTCAAGGTCATATTCTTTCATAGTCATACCTCCTTGGCGAAGGTTGATGAATTCCTGCATTTTCCTCTCCCTCAATTCTAGTGGGAAAAACCTATCAAGGAAAGCCAACTTGAAAGCATCCCAATCAATCGGGCCTTCTTTCATAGTCCTCTCCCCTTTCCACTGTTCATACCACACCTGAGCTACGTCCTTCAACTGGTAGGCGGACAATTCCGCCTTCTCACGATTAGTTACTCCCATCGCATCAACCACCTTCAACACTTCATCTCGAAATCCTTGTGGATCCTCATCCACTTTGGAGCCATGGAAGGTAGGGGGATTCATTCTAGTGAAATCCTTAATCCTCGAAGCTGTTGTGCTAGCATTCGAATTAGGTTGAACTCTTGCATCCCTAGTGACTTGATCCGTCAAAGCCTGAGTCAGAGTCTGGAGAGCCGTCCTAATCTCCACATTAGTCATAGCTCTCGCTTCATCAGACACTTGAGGATTCAGAGGAGGTTGGGGAGGATTCCCCTCATTTACATTCTCCTCTTTCCCTCTCCTCGCATGACCTCTCCTTGCATTACCTCTCCTTGAATTCATGTCCTATAATTGTAAGAAATGGATTAGAAAGGAGATCATAGGGATAGGATTCCAAGCACGAATAGAGAGTAATGAAAGAAGGGAAAAATTCCTAGCCATCCTATAGCTTCTCACTCATAAGTGTGGCGCGCTTCAAACTCATTAACAAGACTCTACTAGATGTGGTTTTATGAGACATCAATCCTAAATATTATTCCCAAAACCTTATGCTCTGATACCAAGCTTGTCACGACCCGGGGTTACCCCCTAGATGTAACATGGCGTAGTTGACCCCGAAGGGGTCGCATTCAAGCCCTTAGCATAATCATACACATAATGTCATAAGAAAAAATGCGGAAAATTAAAACGTTTCTAAATAGAAGTCAGATTTCAAATTCCATATAAAAAGGGTTGTAGAAATACTAGACTCGTCTCATTAAAACCATCTAAACATAAGAGTACGAAATTAAGGACTTAACCCTTTACATCAATGAAAGGCTTAACATAAGAAAATGCTAATGAAACTAAAACTGAAATAAACATCTGGTCCTTGAACTGGAGGGCTCACCAAAACTTTGGGAATAGTCGACCCAAGCTTTACTTTGAAGAAGGAAGTAATGAATCAACACCCGGGACCTACACTTATAGTATGTAGAAAGAAGGGGTTAGCACAAATATGTACTAAGTATGGAAACATGCATAAAAACATTTAAATATGCTAAATAGGACATTTTTCTTGGAAGTATGCATTTATCAAGTTTGAAAAGCCAATATGCATTTTTCAACATAGAAGAAAAACAATAGTCCCAATACGCTCATAACATAGTAATACCAATACCTTACCAACCTCTAAGAACACTTGTGCAATGTATGGTTGGTATCCCATAATACCAACCCACTAAGCATCCCTTTGAAGCCACAAACTCGTTAACATCAAATCCAAGCTTACTATAATCCATAGTCATAGATGAGGAAAATACATGAACATAACTTAACATAAGGAAAGTCACCTATAACACCTTCTATTCACTATACATACATAAATTCATATTTCAACATACCATAAGGAAATCATTCCATAACCTCCTTATAAGTCTACTTGTGCAATGTAAAAGTGAAGTCCCATACCCCCACTCCTACTAAGTAAACCCATTAAGAAGTCATAGTATATTTCCTATCATATTCATCATCATCTTATTATTATTATTATAATTAGGGAAAATTAGCCATAACCGACATAGACCATGTGAGCTACATAGAATCCGATGTCATATAAACCCACACCGAAAGAAGGCATTCTACTTGCCGAAGGTAGAACTAATCATATTTAGCTTCTAAGTGGATCCACTAGCTAAGTCCTATGTTTGGCACATAGTTTGGGATAGGGAGATTGCTACTAGAAACCCAACCTATTGCATTAGCGGAGGAGCTTCCATCTCATGAGTTTACTATAGATGACCCAACCTATTGCATTAGTGGAAGGGCCTTTTCCTCATTGTCCATATCCACTCAGTACTAAGCATTATTTCCCATTTATACATAATTAGCATTGGATAGTATTTACATGTGTGAAGGCATACTTTACCCTTCGTTCAATACATTTCACTAAATAGCTCATAGATTCATTTAAGTGAGAACTACCTTTCACCTTAGAATCATCATTATAGGGTGTGTAACTTTCACCTCATTATTCGTAGTGTTTTCATGAGAATTAGCCTTTCAATCAACACAACAACATCAACATCACCCTAGACAAATTATACATAAACATGTGTAAGGATGGGGAAAATTAGTCTTCTAGTAACACCTCATTTCACACAAGTCATAGGATTCTCACCTTTCAAATGAATTCATAAGTTCATCAATAACTAGCAGCAATCATGAACAATACTTCACAATTTGCCCCCTTTTAAAGTCATGAACTAAGTCTCACAATTTCATTTAGGATATACTATTATCAACATGAACAAGACATGGTTTCATAACCAAATTAACACAACCATAATTCATAGTAGTAATCATATTGCGTCAATACCTTCATTGAAATTCATGAAATTGGGGTCATGGGGTAGTTCATGGGTTCATGGGGAGTTTTACTAGAAAATCACCATTAAAATATCAAATCATCTATAATATACACAAAATAGTATAATGAAAACATTTTTAGGAAGAACCCACGGCTAGAATGAAAATCTTAGTTTTTTTTGAATCTTACACCCATTTTTGAAATTGAGTTGAGAGGGCTTCATGGAGGAAATTATTCCATGAATCAAAGTTCCCATACCTTTGTTGAAGCTTTCCCACGAAATTTGGAGAGAAAACTTGAAGCGTGAACCCTAACTTTGACCTTCTTCTTGTTCTTCAATGGAGAAACCTCTCAAGAGAGAAAAGAGAGGATTTTGGAATTTATTTGGGAGATTAACTTTTAGGTCCTGAAAATGTATGAAAGATGACTTAAAACCATATAGAAACCACCCCCTAAAAATACCCAAAACATCCCTCACTTAATTGGACGAAATACGGAAAAAGACTTAGAAGACCCTCATAATCTTTACCTCTGTCCAGGTGCATGAGCAACCTGACGAGCCGTGGTGAGGACCGCGACTCGTAGTGCTTTCTGTGAAGATTGAGGCAGTATCCCCTTCATGGTGGCACAAGGCGCACATGCCCAAGGCATCACCACGAGGGGCTCCACGAGTCGTGGTCCCTCTCGTGGTCCTTGAGGCAGTGGCCTTGCCACTTGGGACCATTTGCCATTTGCCAAAGTCAACTCCACGAGGCCTCCCACGAGCCGTGGTCATGACAACGGGTCGTGGTAATGACCGTAGGAGTTGAGGCAGTAGCTAGGGAATTTGGTGGTCAATTTCCCCTGGCCAAGGCATGGCCACTTCCACCTTCACAAGCCGTGGTGAGGACCACAACTCGTGGTCCTTATCGTGAAGGTTAAGGCAGTAGCTAATGGCTAGGGGCAGCGTTGGCCTTTTGGCTTTGACTTGGCCCCTTGGCCATGTTACTTGCTTCATGGCCTTGACCCCTATACCCTCCTTCCAGACGTTCGTCCCACGATTAGGCTCTAGTTTAACTTATCATTTTTCGGAGTGTTACATATTTAATACAAACGATGCATGCACGATTTATCCCTATTAATGCACAAGGCCTCTATAAGGAGGGAATCTCTGTATAATAAATTCCTTCTATTCTAGAACTCTAACTCATCTAGAAATCCTGATAAAGGATGATGAGTCATCGACTTTGCGGGATTAAAACAATTTAGGTCATCACTAGAAATTGGAAAATTGTTTAAAAAGCATAAGTTTTTTTACAATACAAAATATATTCATTAGGGAAAATAATTATAGTTTGTTCAATTGAGAATTATCTTAAGTACAAGAAATTATTAACAAATCTTTCTGAAGAAATAAAAGCTGTAGATTCTGAAGAAAATAGTGATGAATCGGATTTGCACGTAAAGCTTATAAGAAGAACAAATAGTTCTTTGACAAAAAGTTCTCAAGTCCTAAGACTCACATGTACACTTCTTCTTATTCTTTCTAATAATGATAAAAAAAAAAGATCCTTGTAAAAAAGTTCTCTAGTCCTAAGACTCACATATACACTTCTTCTTATTCTTTCTAATAATGATAAAAAAAGGAGAAAAAAAAAGAAAAACAAAGATCCTTGTAAAAATAGTTACTAGATAGATGATTCTTTTTTTTGTTTTATCATCCGATATTCAGTGCGCACAGTTATTTTATATTCACGCACAAGTCCTAAATAAGGAAGGATTCGCTTCTTAATGAAAATTCTCCAACTCTAGAAATCGAATATAGCTCAAAATTCCAGATTAAGGATGATGAGTGGACTTTACCAGATTAAAGCAATTATGTCAACCCTTGAAGGTGAAAAATTGTCGAAGAAAAAGTTTTTAAAAAAATAAAAAAAAATCTTTTAGAAAAGAATTATAGTTTGTTCAAGTTAGAATTTTGAGTAGTACAAGTGGTTATTTACAAAAGTTTCTTAGTTATTAAAAGATGTAGATTCAGAGGAAAGTAATGGAGATTTAGATTTAGTTGCTATTGAAGATTAAGATTTTGATGATTACCACATTGGGAAAACAAGTTTTGTGGTAAGTTTTTATTATGTTAAAATAAGTGCTTTCCTCGTCATTTAGCAGATGACTTCACCACTCTCTTGGTCTGTATTCATGTTGGTGGAGCATCAACCTTCCTCTTAGTTTTACCTTTTATGAATTTATATACAACTAGAGGAGATAGTCCAGTCTCTTTACATTCTACAACTGCATTTTAATCACTATTTTCTTCATCTTCATCGTCTATGAATTCTAAATCACTAGTTTCGGTGCTATCTATTAAAAATTAGTGCATCTTAGAGTTTTCTTTTACTGTTTTACTTCTACAGTTTACTGAGTTAAATAACCGTTCCTATATTTTAGGAATGATGATCAGATTAGTTGTTTATTAGGCTAAGAGTCTTATTTGTTAGAGTTTATTGTAGGGGTTAGAAGTTAATGCTTATTTTATATATAACTCTAACTGCCTGCTATAAAAGAACAACACTTCAATTCAAGCAAAATAAAGTTCTTCTCTGTTCCATTTCCTGTTCAACTGCTGGACTTGTTCATTCTTTTCTCTGTGTGTGCTTTTGTTTTATGGTATCAAGAGACAGGTTATTGGCTTGAACGTTGTTTCCTTCTTCTTGTCTATCAAGTTTGTTAAGTCTTGTTGGAGGAGATTGACTGTTGCAGAGAAAAAAGTTTGTGCAGTATGGACTCAGCAAATGGGGGAAATAGTTCAAATGCACAGTTTGGTGTCGAGAAGCTTGTAGGGACAAACTACAAGTACTGGGGAATGTGTATGGAGGCTTACCTTTAAGGTTAAGACCTGTGGGATCTTATTGTTGGTGCTGAAGTAGAAATTCCAGCAAATACTCCAGAAAATTTAGAATCGCGGAGAAAATAGATCAAATGTGGTAAAGCACTCTTTGCTTTGAGAACATCAATTGTAAAAGAGCTCATCGATCATGTACGTAATGTTAGTTCACCAAAAGAAGTCTAGGAAATACTTGAGAGATTGTTTACTAAAAAGAACACGGCTAGGTTGCAATTGCTGGAAAATGAATTGGCAATCCTAACACAGGGAGGCATGTCTATTTCTAAATATTTCTTGTGAGTTAAAGATATTTGTGCTGAAATTTCAGAATTAGATCCTGATGAGAAGGTTGATGAAGCAAGATTGCGAACTAGGATTGAAGAATGAGTATAATTCGTTCATCACCTCCATCGAGGGCTGGACAAAGCAACCTTCAGTTGAAGAATTTAAAAGTTTGCTTTCCAACCAAGAGGCATTGGCAAAGAAAATGGCAAGAAGCCTTGAACCATATGAAACTCTCTTTTCAAGGGATAAGAATGAAAATAAAAACACATCATTGAAAGAAGGAACAATGGAAAAGAATTAAATGGTGAAAAAGCTACTAGTGACAACTTTGATGATAGGAAGTGCTATAGATGCGGTAAAATTGGACACATCAAGAAATATTATAGAGTGAAGCTCTCAAAAGAAAATATTGCAAGTGAAAATGATGGAAATGAGAAACTCAAATGGGAGCAGTGCTTTAGTATTGAGGTTACTGAACATAGGAACGATGATGTTGTACCCGTTCAAGCTCTCTACAATAATGACAGCTGCAAACAAGATTGGATCCTTGATTCTAGTTGCTCACATCATGTAACCAAAAATGATTCTCTTCTTTCAGAGTTGCGTCAACACGAAAGATAACGAGTAGTTGTTACAGAGGATAACTTGACATATCCAATAGCTAATGCAAGAGTCTTGAAGATTGATGTTCGAGATACAGGGGCTGTCAAGTTGAGCGATGTATTTCATGCTCTAGGCTTGAAGAGAAACTTAGTTTCAGTTTCTCAAATCACTGATTCTGGAAAATATATTCTGTTTGGTCCAAATGATGTGAAGATTATGGACAATGTGAAGAATATATCTACTGATGTTGTTCTTACGGGAGAAAAGAATGGTTCGTTGTTTGTCATGGTAGTAGGGGAAGCTTATGTGAAGAAGACAAGTCAAACATATAGCACAACAATTTGGGATGCTCGACTGGGGCACTTGGGATACCAATTGTTGTGGAAAATCTGTTAGAAAAAACTGGTGGATGGTCTACCAGCTCTATAGAATATTCATCAAGATGTAGTTTGTCAAGGTTGTCAATTTGGAAAATCACATCTTCTTCCATTTCAAAGATCAACAAATCATAGATCCACTATGTCTAAGTTGGTTCATACAAATTTGATAGGACCAATAAAAACAACAAGTTATAGTGGTTTTCGGTATGTCATGGTACTTGTAGATGACTTCTCAAGATATACATGGGTGAAGTTCTTGAAATAGTAGGGTGAATCCTTGTTAAAATTTGATGAATTTTAAACTCTCGTGGAGAAGGATTCAGGGTAAAACTTAAATGCTTGCGTAGTGACAATGTAGGTGAATATATGCTTGATACATTCTTTAAATACTGCGATAAGAATGGTATTTTGAGGCAAATGACATGTCCAAATACGCCCCCCCCCCCAACAAAATGGTGTTTTCGAAAGGAAAATAGCTCATCTTGTTTCTACAAGCCTTTCCTGGTTGCATGATAAGAATCTCCCTCGAGAGCTTTGGGCTGAAGCTATTCAATGCGCGTGTCACGTGATAAGTCATTTGCCTCCATGGCCAGGTAAAGAAAGATTCCCTTTTGAAATTCTATATCATGAAAAGCCAAATGTAAATTATTTTTGGATATTTGGTTCAACTTGTTATGTTCATATTCCAAAAACTAACCGAACCACACTTGATCTGAAAGAAAAGAAGTGTGTCCTTGTTGGCTATGATTCATATAGGAAAGGGTGGAGGAGTATGGATCCTGAAACCAAGAAACTAGTCACTTCCAGAGATGTCGTGTTTGACGAAATATCGTCATACTATTCTGCCCAAAAAACTGGCAATCAAGAAACCATTCTTGATGGTGATCAAGAGAATTTTGAGCAGCTTCCTAAGAGAAACTTACAGGAACCAAATAATGAAGGAAGCTCAAATTCAGGTGATGTTGAACGACAAACTGAAAGGAGGTCAACAAGGGATAAAAAACAACCAAGTTACTTCAAAGATTATGAGGTACAGTTGAACTACTGCTTAATTTTGTCTTGCTTCTTTACAGGAGTATTGGATGAACCATTAAGCTATTAAGAAGCCAAAGGTCATCCCAAGTGGAATGCAACTATGCAAGAAGAAATTGATGCTTTGAACAAAAATCAGACATGGGAGTTGGTGTCGAAGCCTGAGACTTGCAAGCTGATCACTTGCAAATGGGTTTATCATTTGAAGAAAAACTCGGATGGGGTTGTCGATAAATACAAAGCTCGGCTTGTTGCTCGTGGTTTTTCTCAAAGTTATGGTCTATATTATGATGAAACATTCAGTCCAGTTGTAAAAATGGTAACTGTAAGAACAACTTTTTCTCTTGCGACATCTATGAATTGGAAGTTGTGGCAGCTTGACGTAAAGAACGCTTTTCTTTATGGAGAATTGGATCGTGAAGTATTTATGGAGCAGCCAAAAGGATACGTCTCTCTGCAGTATCCTCAACATGTTTGTCGATTAAAGAAAGCGTTGTACGGTCTTAAACAAGCACCACGTGCGTGGTATGGGTAAGTTGACCAATACTTTATCTTTTGTGGCTTTAAAGTTTCTAATGCAGATTCTAGTTTATTTTTAATCAGAATCAAATGTGCACATGATGGTCTTGTTATATGTGGATGACATGATCATTACTGGAAATAATAAAGTTGCGATTTCTATGTTAAAAAATAACTTTTCAGTTCGACTTGAAATGAAGAATTTGGGGGAAGTGAGCGGTTTTCTTGGTCTGGAAATTAAAGAAATAGATAAAGGATATTTTGTTTCTCAAAAGACATATGCGAGGAAACTGTTGCAGCGTTTTGATATGGGGGAGTCGAAAGAAAAGGCAATCCCAATGGAACCACATCTCAAGCTGATGAAACCTGAAGGAAATCCATTAAAAGATGCCAAAGAATTTCAGCATCTTGTTGGTAGTTTAATTTATTTAACTATCACAAGACCGGAGATTTATTATTCTGTTGGAATTCTTTCTCAGTTCATACAGTTTCCAAGAAGCTCACATCTAGATGCATCAAGGCGAATTCTTTGTTATGTGAAGGGCTCACTAGATTATGGTCTTATGTACAAAAGACATGAGAAATTCATGTTGAATGGATTTACTGACGCGGATTGGGCTAGAGATACAAATGATAGACATTCTACTTAAGAATATTGTTTCAGTACTAGTTCAGATATGGTTTCTTGGTGCAACAAGAAACAACCAGTGGTAACATTATCTAGAACTGAATCTGAGTGCGTAGTCGTGACTATGGCTGCGCATGAATGTATATGGTTAAAAAGATTAATAGGAGAGATGCTGTGCAAAGTCAATTATTCTATTCAAACTAGATGTGATAATGAAAGTGCTATCAAGCTTGAATCGAATCCAATTTTTCATGGTCGGATGAAGCACATAGAAGTTCGTCATCACTATATTCGAGAGAAAGTGCTGGAGCAAGAAGTTGTTCTGAAAGAAATTTTTACAAATGAGCAAGTCACAAACATATTTACTAAGGCCTTGATAAAGCCTAAGTTTGAATATTTCAGGGCTGCTCTTGGAGTTGTTGATAGTAAGCATGCACTAAGGGGGAGTGTTAAAAATTAGTGCATCTTAGAGTTTTCTTTTACTGTTTTACTTTTGCAGTTTATTGAGTCAAATAACCGTTCCTATATTTTAGGAATGATGATCAGGTTAATTGTTTATTAGGCTAGGAGTCTTATTTGTTAGAGTTATTGTAGGGGTTACAAGTTAATGCTTATTTTATATATAACTCTAAGTGCCTTCTGGAAAAGAACAGAGCTTCAGTTCAAGCAAAATAAAGTACTTCTCTGTTCCATTTCATGTTCAACTGCTTCATTTATTCTTTCTTTTCTCTGCGTGTGCTTTTGTTTTACTCTCCACCACCTTATCTTTTTGAATTTGAAGAGTGATGATGTTCAGTATGTGATTTCTCATTGCTTCTGACTTCTATAGATTTGTCTTTGTCAATCTCCGCAGACTCCTCATGATTCACCTCTTCATTCTTCCCAAAAAAAGGAGCAAATGCATTCTCAGTATTAATGACTTTTTTCTATATTGCTTTATTCTTCAATTCCCTGATGACTTTTTTTTGTCTCTTGGTACATTCCTGTTCATGGGATTCCAATATCTCCGACTTACTTTCCACATTCTAGGTGAAATTTCTTTGATATGCTTAGAATTATTTTATCCTTCTTGACCCTATTCTGTCTCATTATCATTATTTACATAATCACTCCTCCAGACTTCTACAAGCTTCCTCATCATGTCTTTGTACCTTACACTGTTTGCAATATTTGGGCATCGTATCGTATTTTATCTTGATCCTTTCCACCCTAGACTCATTTGCTTTCTCATTATTAATCTCCATATCCATTTGCTTAGGAAAATCAAACAGAAGGTCCACCTGCACCTTAACTCTCACACAACTAGGTCTAGTTTCATTGATTGTAGCCATATCTAATTGTAAAGGTTTTCCAACCGCAACTGCTACTGAAGACAAAGCTTCTTTCACAAATTAGATTGGTTTTGAATAAGGGAACAATATCCATGCCATAGCCTGTGTTGTCTCCTCCTCAACTTTAAATTTAGCATCATATATAAACAGTCATGGTATATGAGTATCCGTCCTTAGTATACGAATATAATTTATCTCGATTCCTACTAGGTAAAGATAATTTTTAGTGGGCATCCTGTCATGTAGACAAAGCCAAATGAATATTTAATCTTGTTTGGACATTTGAGGTTGCAAATACAATTGTAGTCGTGGTCTATGAGAGGTTCTATAGATTTTTTAATTTTGGAGTAACTAATAAACTGACTTAATTGTTAGAGTACCTTCTGTACTTGGTTCCAAACAACCATATCATTCATGTTTACGTTTTGTGATACATAGGTACAATTTAGAAGGTTGTTGATGGATTCAAGGAGTATACTTTTTTAGGGTAAGGGATACGTTAATTCGTTATCTAATTGTCTTAGTAGCCACTTGTTGAACTAGAAGGAAGTTGTATTCCAATTTCCAATAACCTATTCCATCTAATTCTTGTCATATGTTCCATCCTGAATCAGATATTTCCACACTCTTGTGGGATTTCTTTTAGGTGAGTGTGGATATTAAGGGATCCTTTGGCATATTTGTTGATCTGAGTTGATGCCCAGAGAGATGTTTGGTGTTGAAAAGCTCCTTAGGCTAGCTTGGCTACAAGAGCCATATTTTTTGTGCTTGCTTGTTGAACTCCCAACCCACCCTCCATTTTCTGTAGGGTAACTTTTTCCCAGTTTATCATTGCAATTGTGGATTTATTATCATAATAAATTTTAGTTTCTTTCTCTTGCTTCTGGTAAAGATCAGCAGAAATTCTTCGAAGCCAAATGCATTGACAAGATGAAGAAGTTATTGCGACATACTCTGCCTCTAAAAATGAGAATGTTGTCGTTATTTGTTTCTTTGAACTCCATGTTATTGCACCTGATCCAAGGCTGAAAGCATTTCCTGAAGTCACTTTCTATCATCCATAGAGCCTCCAAAATGAAGCTTTGATGGATTGCTCTCTAACCTTTAAATGAAACCAATGAAGTGTGAATTATCTGGACGTGTATGCGATAAATAAATCAAACCTCAAACAAGACTTCTAAAACTTCTTGCATTGCCTTGCCCATTACCATATTCTTTCTGTTGCAATTTTTCCTTCATATTCATGGATGTTGCAACAAATTTAGAATTCAGCCGACCAAATCTTTTAAGAAGGTATGATGCATATTTCTTTTTGGAAACCAAATACTCCACCATCTCCTTGTTTCACCTCAAGCCCAAGGAATTAATGCAATAAACCCAAATCAGTCATATCAAATCTACTCATCATACTAGATTTAAATTCAGCTACAATAGAGTGAGAGCCCATAAAAATTATATCATTATCATAGAGGCTTACAAAAAGACGCTAGTTTTTACCTCACTTCCTTAAGTGCAAATTAGTCTCACTTTCACTTGTTTCAAACCCATATTGAATAAAACAAGTATTGATATTGCTGTATCAAGCGTGTGGTGCTTGTTTAAATGCATAAAGTGCTTTTCTCAAATGGTACACTTTTTCCTCTTGGCCACTGATTTCGAAACCTTAAGGTTGAGAAACATAAACTTCCTCTTCCAGTTCACCATTTAATAAAGCTGACTTAACATCAAGTTGATAAAGTTACCATTCAAATTGAGCAACCAACACTAAATTGTTCTTACCATTTCAAAATGAGAAAGAAATGTCTCTTTGAAATCAATAAGTATCCCTTTGCAACAAGTCTTTCCTTTTGTTTTTGTACACTTCCATCTACATGATCCTTTGTTTTGAATATGCACTTTTGTAATGACCCTCCAGGTCATTTTAGTCATTTTCCAATGTATTCAGTGGTTAGAGATTTCCTATTGTGGCCGCAAGTCATTTATGACTTACTACGACTAATATTCCGGTCATCGGGTCGTTCATTTGGTTGTTATGCATGCTTTCCTATTTTGGAACTTCTAAATTTTGAATGGTTGAATTTGGTCAAAATTTCAAGTAAACAACCTTGGAATGTGATTCTGATGATTCTGTTAGCTCCTAAACTTGGTCTTGAAGGAGCTTTGGTGTGGGCCTCGAGGCTTCTGAGCTCATTTCAAGCTATCTTATGGATTTTGGCTTAAAATAGATCTTGGGTATGGCAACTCACATTTTTCGAGATGACATCCATTGGAAGTTTCGACATATCAGTTGAATCTGGAGTGTCAATTGTTGCGGGGTAGCATAGTTTGGTTGCGTGCCAGGGTTTTTAACCAATCCGAGTGTAGTCCATTGAGACTTAGATCATTTGGCTCGTGCACTCTTCTGGTGCCACTCAGGTTGCCCTGGCACCGCTTAAGCAGTAGCTTCTTTAGTGGCCAAGGTGCCTCTTAAGTATGGATGACAATGGGGTGGTACGGGGCGGGGGAGATGGAGGGGGAGGGGGAGGGGGTGGGGGAGGAGGCGGGGATGGGGGTGGGGTCCCCCTCATAGACCCGCTCCATATCAACCCTCCCCACATTTTTTTTAATATTTTCTTTTTCTAATTAAGTTTGATACTAAACATAAAATTCATAAAAATAAATTTATTTTTTCATTACGTAGTATTAATTTATTAGGAAAATGACTTAAAATTTTACTTTTTAGAGGTCAATTGGGAAATATGTAAGAAATTGTATTATTTTCTACTGAACTATCTTCATTTACTATCTTGAATATCTTAGTAGCTTTAAAGAAATTATCTTAATAAATAATGCACTAACACTCTTTTAACATGTAAAAAATTAAAATTAAGTTTGAACCCATGTAAAATCACACATACCCGCAAACTGCCCCGCCCTGCATTAGTTTTAGAAAAATCCACTTCAACCGCCCCACACAACCTTAAACCCTCCCCACCCCGCATAGCCTTAAACCCGCTCCACCCCCCCCCCCCATTGCCATCCCTACTCTTAAGCGGGGCCTTCCAGCTAATAAGGGCTAGCCGCTTTAGTGCACTAGCTAGCCTCTCTTAGGTAGTTGTCACTTAAGTGTCCAGGGAGTTGCTTTAACGGGCCTCCAATGTGAGCCTTGCTGCTTTAGCGGTATGGGTGCCTCTTTAGCAGGTCCTCTTAAGTGGCCAGAGTTACCGCTTTAGTGTCCATCGCTTGTAGTTAAATCCCGAAATTAGTTCATTGCTCAACACTCTAAATTTAATATCTTTATCTCTAGATCTCCGTTTGATCTCATATTTGGTGCATATTGTTAGAAATTGTTGGAGCACCATATTGGGGTCATCTGGATTGTGTTGGGGGCTCATTATTGAGGTAAAATATCATACTGAAAGCCTTCCATTGCCCTTGAATGGTGTTTCATGAATTTTGATCTTGTGAGACTATTTTGGTTGTGTTTCCAAGCTCAAATTGTTCCCAAAATTTGAGCACAAGTTCGTTGAACTATTAGGGACCTAGTGTAGATTCAATTTCACAATTCCATTAATGGGTTCCACGAGCCTTTTTTACCTGATTTTGGGATCATGTTATACTACATAAATATGGATATCATTCTTCTCATAGTAACACATAATTTAAAATGCTCATATTATTGTGGCGTTCAAAGTACATGGAGAATAGGTGAGTAGATTGTGGAAAATTTGAGATTGTAGTATGGCTTCTAGGTAGGCTACAATCTATCTTTTTTAAATTGTGCTTCATGAGATAATACTTAGTATATATTGTATGTTAGCAGTTTAGGATTGCTTCCTTATCCTAGTTTCTTGATTTCCGTAGGAGCCTCAAGCTAGTTGAGTACTACGAAATCCATAACTTAAGCTGATAATTCCTTGCTTATGGCTTAGCTTAGTGTTGTTATCCTCTTTAGAGTTGATGTTTGAAGCTTTAGATAAGTTTGTGATCTAAGTGCCTTAGAATGTTTTATATGATCCTTCAGTTAACTTGGTTGCTCTCTATAGAAATTTCTACGGCTTGGTACCCACCATTAGTGCATGAAACCTTAGTTACTTGTCATAGTCGTAGGTTGGCATTAGTTGTGCTTAGATGTCACTTGAGTAGTACTTTCGATTTAAGGCTATGATTCTTGAGTTACTGCTTTCAGTTGTTGGATTTTACATAAATTACCTCATTTTCTTGAGTTAATGGTGATCATGTTTTGGTATCATTGTTGGTATATTATTGGGCCCGAGGCCTTGGTCTAGGAATAGCTAGATTCGAGGTAGTTTTCTATGCTCTAAGAGCATGGTAAT
This sequence comes from Solanum acaule, assembly GCA_036250505.1. NCBI lineage: Eukaryota > Viridiplantae > Streptophyta > Magnoliopsida > Solanales > Solanaceae > Solanum > Solanum acaule. The sequence continues at coordinate 37,631 of JAJOOR010004610.1, forward strand.
TTTGGTTATGTACATTTGGTTGATTAGATTCTCTTTGTTTAGATGCTAGTGATTACATGCATTGCATTGATAACCACTATCAATTTCAAGAAAGTTTTGGTTTTGCATTTCTACTTTTAAAACTGGAATTTGATGGGAGTCATACCACCTTTACCACTTTTATAAATGAATTTTTTAGATAAAGATGCATAAGGTATGCACTCACTATTTTACTTTATTGGTCAAGGAGATTGCCAGCCCTTTCTATACTGATGTTGTTCTCATATGTATCTCTGATATAACGATGGAGAAGATCCAAGGTAGATTAATTTTGGAAGTCCTGTGTCGGGAAGAGGCAATATATACGGGACTTCCCAAGTCCCCTATGGGTCCCTCCATCTATGTGACCCACTGAATAGGAAGAGGGGTGTCTGCATGGGTCCTACCTAGCATGCCATGGGCAAGAGGTGGGTGTATATGCTTGTTACATGGAACTTGGTATTGATGGCCCTATTGGTTTCTTTTGAATAACTTGCATTCATATGTATTGCCGATCACCATTATAATTAGTTTCTACTTGCACCTGCCGATATTATATGTGGCCGGTTGGGTTATGATTGTTATTGTGTACCTTCTAGGCTTATGGGTGCTTAGTTAGGTTTTTTTTCTTTATCATGATTATGTAGTTTATATAAACTTGTGCTCTATGATATATGATTGAGTTAGTCTCACTAAAATTCTAGGTTTGTTATTGTCGATTTGGATTCAACCTTTCAGATGATCTTTGGGTTTTGGGCTGGAAGTATAGCAATATGAGTGTCTATAGAGTTGTTTACTTATGAATAATGCATATGTGATAGATTGTGACAATCTAAAGCTTGCGAAAGAAAAAGGCAAAATCTTGAGGATTTGTAGCACATGTTCGACATTCATGGTATGTTAAGACTTTAGACTTTGTTGAAGGACATTTTTCTAATTAAATTTGAAAATTTGAAATAGATAATGGGCAAGGGAGAAAGATGGGGTCTCGTACATGTGTCACTACTTCTTCATTGTCAGTCTATGAGATATATTGGGTACACGTGATTTCGTACTCATACTACACTTGCTGCAATCTTTTGTGGTGCAGATTATATTTCGAGTACAAGCGTACCTCATGGAGCTTTTGAGTTTGAGTTTGGATCATCTTAAAGTTGTGGTGAGCTTCTTGGCTACTCTGCGACCCACACCTTTATTTTCTCTTAATTTATTATGTTGTTTTAGTATTTAGACATGGTATTTCTTATGTTTAGACTTGTCATTTAGTTTTAGACTTGTATCATAGAAACTCTTGTACTCGTGACACTAACACCTGGGTGGTAATTCTGTTTTTTCGGCATTCCATGTTAAGAGACTTAATGTTTGAAATAATCAGTTTTCGCTTACTTTTCCCTTTATTATATTAATTTGAATTGGTTAATTTTTTGGTTCGCTTACCTATCGGTTTTGAACATAGGTGCCATCACAACTTGTGAGTTTGGATCGTGATAATTGTTTTACCCAATCTCTTCGGTTTTTCTGAGCTTCATGATCATTTGATGTTTGTACATTCTATACAATTACTTTTTCTATTGAGATGCCAAAAAGACAACAAAAACTAGAGATAAATCAAGAATGGAGGTATGAGAACTTCAGGTTTATGAAGGGATTTTGGTAGATAAAATTTTTTGAAAAACTCAAATAGAATAAAATGTAAAGAATGATTTTTTAAGAAATTTATGAAAAGGGTGTACTTTGAAATGATGAAAAATAAAAACAACAGATACACAAAAGGATTTTTTCTTTCAAGATGAAATCCTGAAGAAAAATTAAATTATATGTCTATCTTTGTAAAGATTTGAACTTTGAAAGAATTTGGAGATTTTGAGAGAATAAGTTGAATGTTTTTTTGTACTTAGGAGTTTTGTAAAGGCTTTTGACAGGTAGAAGGGTTTCGAAATGAGAGGGAAACGTATAAAGAGTTGGAGGTGGGGTAAGGATGGGGGGATATGGAAAGTAAATTTGCCAACCAGGAAAGTGATATAGTTTAATAGATTGTCTAATTAGTAGATTATCTCAGTTTCATGATATAACAGTCACTATTGATAATTATCTAATAAAGTCGTTTCTTCTTTTGTAATAAGAAGGACACTCAACTTTGTTTATACCTCTTCATAAGTCACCCTATTAATATTTGAACGAGCAGAATATGATATGAAATTATATTTATTCCATATGATCTGTTTCTTCTTTTTTTCAATCAACACTCATCAATGACATGACCTAACTCTAACTCATCACTTAAATTGACCCTATTCTCTCGGAAAAAATTATGAGCAAAGCTTTAATTTTTGTTCTCACCAAAACTTAAGGCATATGCATAGTTTTTTTAATGTAATATCCATGGATACTTTTACCAGATGTATCGCTTCTTAATTGCTTATATTTCTTTCAATATAAAATGTCCTTTTCATAGAATACAATATATTCTATTCTACCTATGCATTTATATGAATCAATATTTTCTCTTTTTAATATAACTTTTAATTAATTTTTATTCATTAAAGTAAATATTACTCCTATAAAATCTACAAGTTATTGAAGTTTCTTAACTATATGGGTTATGGCTAGGGTTGGATCAATCATTGGTTTATTGTTATGTGGATTAAAAACTGAAATAATGTTCATGTGAACAAAATAAAATGCATGCTTATTAATCTTTATAAAAAAAACAGAAGTGGTAATCATTGTGTAATGAACTGATCTGTCGTTACTAAAGGGCACCTTGTGTGAAGTCCCAAAGTGCGGTAGTATGGTGCTAGAATTTCTAAAATTTGAGCATGATAGATTTTGGCCTAAGTTTTTTCTGGGCTGGGCAGATGTCATCTCGTCTTAGCAGAAATTCATTCGCTATGGCGATGCCTCTATAGCGTTCTGAGTCCCGCTATAGCGAGACGTCAAATAAAATTAGTAGCTTAATTAATGTGTCATATTTTATTTTTCTCCGACCTTTTGGAAGGAGGAAATATACGAGGGCTTCTGCAAAAATCCACCAAAAGCACTCGGGGCAAGGGAGCAATGGAGGAGGGAGAATTCCACATAAAGGAGGGAAAGTCTACGGATTTTCCATGCAGTTAACCTAAGGAAGATTCTGTGGATTTATATTCTTGGACAAGTTCATCAGCGGCTGATTGGCGCCCATGTAGACTAGGTTTTCTTTCAATTTAACTAGACCTTCTTTTGTCACATTATATCTTGTAAGTATCCGGATATTTCATGCCTAGGCCTTCAGGCAAGGAGTCTAAATGGTTAAATTTTATTGTTATTGGTAATAGGGCGTAACATATACTGACTAGGGGATATTTCTCTAGTGTTTGGTTGTTACTGTTGTATTTCCTTATTGGGGTAACTGGATGTGGATTATAAGGCTAGGTGTTCATGAAATTGCGAGGTTATATCCAATTCCAGAACTCATGGTAATCAAGGGAAACTTGTGTGTACTCATTATAGGGCTCAATAGTTGGCCATTAATATGTAGGTGATGGTTGTATGCTTGCGGGTTATGTATATATATGCATGTTTATTGCTTGTAGTACCATATTGTGCAATGTCTGATAGGAAGTGTGTGAAATGAACGGGTCATTGTAACTCGTGGGTTCAAGTGGTCTTGTTCATTATGCTATGTGATTATGCATTCTTGATGTGCTTGTTGGTTGACTTAGATACTACACCGGTACAAGATATTGTTGGTTGGCTCGGATAATATACAGTTGGCTCAGATGTGGTGGATGTGCTAGGCTTTGATTATGTCCCATGAGAGGACCAATATGCGCTAGTGGTTCCATGAGAGGACCCGATATTTGTGATCATGTGAGACATGTAGCTAGGTATTATTGATTCAAATGTTATTGTTTCATATTGTTATGAGTGGGAGTCTTGGTGTTTGAGGCAATTGTTACATGTGGTTGACCAGTGGTAGTGGTGTTGCGAATTGTTCATATAAATCCAGGGTGGGGACTAGGAGCCTAGGTTAGTTGATTCTTGTGATGGTTGAGGGATAGTAAGGATTATTACTAATTGCAAACTTATGGGCTATTCTATATAATAGTTGTTTTGCCTAGTGGATTGAGTTTATGGGACCTAGTTCTTTAGTGGTCTAAGCCATGGTTCTATTAGTCGGGATCGTCTTGCTTGGTAAGGGGTCCTGGGTTGAGTCTTACGAAGGATAACTTGAACTAAGGTACCGATTTTAGTTACTATTCTGGTGTTGGCATGAGTAATATAAGAGAGGATGACTGATAGTCAGTTATACTAGTGATGTCATGATAGTCAGTGTCATTAGTACTGTAGATGGACTAGGTTTCAATTGTATATCAATGTGGCATGAGAGGTAGGTTTGGGAAGCGTTGGTGTGGCATATATGAGGTGCTTAGTAGAAGTTAAACTCGGGAAGGGTTGAGGCAATGGAATAGAGGAGTGGTGTGGTGTAACTTCCTTTTGCATGACTTTCTATCTATTTACTTGATATTTTGTGGTAGGTTTGGGTCAACTGATGAGGCCTATTAGTACATGTTGTTTGTACCAATTTTACTCTTGCTATGCCACTTGGCATAATTTGGTTGCAGGTTCAATGATGTTTCATAAGTGCAGATGACGATGATCTCCAGCAGTTTCCATGTTTCTTTCCTTTATGGTGGGAGTTATGACATATCATCTTTTATAAATTGTATTTATTTAGTAGCTCTTGTACCTGTTTAGACTTGTTCCTTGGGGAGGATTTTCAGTCATGTATAAAGGCTTTATTTAAAAATTGTTGCTCTCCTGGAGTTTCAAGGTATTAAATGAATTTTGCAGTTTTTTTAGCTTTCGTATTGGCCATTTTAACATTGGTTGGTAAGGGTTCTCCTATCTAGGTGTTAGAATAGGTGCTTGCATGGCTCGGTGGATTAGGTCGTGACACATTGATAAGTTTTCTTTCTTTCTCCAAAATTATTGTTATCAGGTTTATATATATATATATATATATAAATGAATAAATTTATCCACACTTCGCATGGTCAAAATGATTTTCATTGAATTTACGACATGAAGGTTTTTAAATATCTAATCATTAAATAAAAATAGGAGAAGAGTAAATTCCATAAAGAAATAATATTAATAATCAAAACGTAACTTGTAATAAATATTAATAATCTAAACACAAAATGAAATAATAAATACATTAAAATTTGTATTAATCTAATGCAAACAACTACTACCAATAAATAACTTATAAGGTAAACTAATCTACATTCTAATTTCCTTAAATCTTCCATGTGTAAACCATTGGTAGACTAAAGGGGTGCTAACAGTCTCCTTTGATTCATTATCCTTAATTTTGTTGGGTTCAGGCTTTGGAGATGTGTCATCTGCAACATGATTGGATTTGAATATATTCTAAAAACCACGGAGTGCCTCTCTTTGCATAAACATAATGTATGCCTGCTCTGCCAAAACAAGATCTTCTTGAACCCAAAGAATCTATGACAAAATAAAAGAAATTTCAAGTTAGTTTTCGTAAACTCAAAATGTTTCTAACAAAATAAGGAGGTTCTACTATTTTTCATACCTGCTTGTCATAAAATCTGTACCATTCATTTGGAGTACAACAAATGAATCTTTAATAGTGTCCTTAAAAGATTGAAAAATCACTATAACTGCGTAGAGATTGTATTTCATTTCCTTTTGTGGAGAAAAGGAAAATATTGAAACAACATCATGTAACTACTAACAAAAGATAATATGTACATAAAAGTCCAAATGCAGATACTCACATTGTTGATTTCATTGGTATAAAGAAGCATGTCCAATTCCAGTAAAAATGAAACATGCTTGTTCACCTTCTGAACAACAAACCCTTCATTTTTTAATCTCTTCAAATGAACGGCAGCAACAGAGGAGGCACATTCGACGAGGAGATGCTTCTCAAATGGCCCCAGTATCTTGCACTTTTCACAAGAAAATTCAATTTTCTCAATTTTAGTGAAAGACTCCAGTGCTGGTGGTACACTATCAACGTCCTCATTCTCCAAGCTTAGGTCGATTAGAGGCTCGTTTGTGACAGATTAATGACCACAATTGCATCAACGGATCAGCAAATTGAGAAAAAAAGACTAACAATATAAATTTCATATTTACAAGTGGGGTCTTGAGAGTATAGAGTATACACAGACCTAACCCATACCTTGAGAAATAGAGATGATGTTTCTGATATTCCTTCGACTCAAGTAAAATGATTACAAAGCAGTTAAAAAAATGCAAACAACAGGAGTAAAGAAATCAAGATAAAATACAGAGAACAAACATGTAAATTCTTACCTTGCTCACAAGGCAACCACCAAAGGTCTCCTTCACAATGTTGTCTCGTGACTCTAAATTGTAACAACAATTTTCAAGTTTATTAAGAAAGCACTATAATAATGCATGTGCATCTTCTTGTTGATCCCAACTGAAATCTGACGAAAAATCTGATATTTTCACATTGTTAAGGAATACAAAGAAATATAAGGTGCATAGTTGGCAAAAAGGCACAATGCAGAAGTTGAAGACTAAACTATAATTGATACTACTATAACATAAATAGTATCATTCATTTTACAATTGTCCTCGATGAGTTTTTCTATTTTTGAAACAATCCTATTATGCAAATTATCTTTTATGTACTTCATTGATGAGAATGTTATTTTAACCCTTGATGTAAAATAAATAAAACTTTAAAAGGAAATAAATAAATGAATAGGGTTAACTAGAAGTGGTTTAGAGATGGGAGCATAGGTTCGTGTGAACCCACCCGTTTCCATGTGTGTGTGTAAGATGGGGGATATCTATCATGTTAAATAAAAAAAAAGATATAATAAATCATACCTCTCAAGTAGCTAAACATTTTCTTCGGCAAGATATAATCAAAGACGTCAAACATAGAATGACCAACTAGCTGTCGAATCATGCAAACTACGCAGAATCCGGTCATGTGAGCTGCAACAAGGAATGAAATGAATCAGCTAAGGTATAAAAGTCATTCAAAATGGATCACAATAAAGGGAACTTCTAAGTTGATACTTACTTTCACATAGAGATACATGATCGATCGATGCATGTGGCTAAAGCAACACCACAATGTTCATAAAAGATTGCACAACCACATTCAATAAGCATGTGTTGCCTAAGATACACATGCCAAATCCCTAAAACCAGACAATAACATAAGCATTAGATATAATAACAGTTAGTAAAATACACATACGAAACACTTCATTTACCTTAAAAGACAAATTATTTAATATCGAATTATAGCATTTTTAAACATAGTAGAATTATGAGCTTTCTCATATGTATAGAATCTCAATACAACAACAACAACAACAACAAATTCGGTGTAATCCCAGAGGGATAGTGTGTACGACATACCTTACACGTATCTCTTGTGACAGTAGAGAGATTGTTTAGTAATGTATGACCTCTCAAAGTCTACCTAATATTGGTTAGGCTTGCACTTAAAAGTGGCTATTTTGGAAATTGAAACTTTTATAATAACAATGGTTAGCTATATTTTCAATTACCGATCTGAAAATTAGGCCCCAACTTATCTATTTAACTACATAGTTTATTGATTAAGATTTCATAAAATAAGGCTAAAATTGAATCACCTTAAAGAAATTAAAAGTGGCTAGCCCTGGTTTATTTTTTGGTTTCCCACCCGGTGTCCGGAGCCCACATTGGAGCTCCAACTAAATCCGGATCGCGCACTGCAAGGCCTATTCGGGGGTGGGGCTCCCAACAAGATTTTCTCCATACCCAGGGCTCAAACCCGAGACGACTGGTTAAGGGTGAAGCGCTCCCACCAGTGCACCACAACCCATGTTGGTGGCTAGCCCTGATTAATTTACTACAATAGTTGATTAATTAAGATACAATAAATATAGGCTAAGAGTATAAATTGTATCACTTGAAAGATTTAAAAGTAGTTAGCCCACGCTATTTCACTGTAAATTGTGTCACCTCAAAAGAGCTTAAAAGTTTTTAGCTCGGGCTACTTCACTACATTGTTGATTGAGAAAGATTTCATAATAATTGGCTAAGTTGATTGATAAAGATGTCATAAAAATAGGCTAAATTGTAAATTGTATCACTTGAAAGAGGTTGCAAGTAGCTAAACCGTGCCATTTCACTACACAATTGATTAATTAAGAATTGAGATGTCGTAAAAGTAGGCTAAAATTGTAAATTGTATAGCTTAAAAAAGGTTAAAAGTTGGAGTCATACTGCCATTTTAAAACGCTTATGATAAATAGGCATAGTTTCTTCATTTGGCTCTTTAAAATTCTCAGGCTCAATAAAAGAAATAGGCTGTCACGACCCAACCCACCAAGCTATGCTAGCACCTACTCTAACACCTAGATAGGAGAACCCTTAGTCCCTAAATAATTTCATCATGCAGAAAAATTAAGAAGATAAGAGATAAAACAAAAAGTTCAAGAAGTTTACAAGATACTGAGTTAAAACAAAACAAACATTGAATTTCATGAATAATTAAGACCCCTAGGGATATAGCCTAAACATGTACAAGAGCTACTAAAGACACATCATGTAAACAAAATAATATTATGACACAAGTTCCACCATAGGGAAGGAAAGTAGAAGTTGTTGGAGATCGTCTTCGTTTTCTCCTATGAAACATCACTGACTCTACAACCAGACTATGCCAAGTGGCATAACAAGAGTAGTATCAGTACAAGCAACACGTAATGGTAGGCCTCATCGGTCAACCCGATACCCATCATCTAATATAAAAAATCAACCAGAAGAAAACATGCTATAAGGAAAATACTCCAGCTAACCTTTGCACCCAAACTTTGACCACCTTCTTTGTCTTAACCACAATTAGGGAACATCAGAGTGTTGACCTTTTATTTGCATCGCTACCGACTCTAATTTAGATTAAGGCCTAACCTTTCTATCACATATAGAGGAGTTTCTGAAACACACATCACCCCAACCCAGGCAAACAACTTACTCCACGCCTACAATTCTCCACTACAACAATATGGTCCCTTGACCTCATATTATACCATAACAAGACTCACTAACCACTCTGATACGAACCCCTTTCCCAGGGTAAATCCTAGTCATTCATCACCATTCTCAAGACTCTACCTCTTACTTTAACACCTCCCCATATCAGGGATAGAGAACTCATTTAACAACCATAATTGTCATGCCCTGAGGCTACCCCCTTGATGTAACACGGGACCTAGGATCACGAGTGACCCTAAGCTCACCATGTGGCTGGCATATATCAAGCATACTAAGAAAAATTGAATAATGATATACTATGAGGAAGTAAAACAGTACAGAACTGAAAGTGGGGAATACCCAACTAATCTGAATATATCAAAACTTACTAAGAGCTCAATACGACTGAAAGATAAACTTAACAAGTCAAGCTGATTCTATTACTATGTCTGAAAAGCCTCTAACTGATTAGAGTTGCTGGGACATGTCCCAGCTAACTCTAAGAAAATTGAAAACTAAAAGTAAAAACTAAAATGGAAAGCATGTCTATTGTCCTCAAAATATGAGGACTCACCACAGAAGTTGTTGAATACGGACCGAGAAACAATCTATGTATGATCTAGATGCTGAGTACCTGAACCTACAACATGAAAGGATGTAGCGTAGAGTATGCGTCAGTACTTGAAATGTATTGAGCATGCAGGATATAGATAATAGCTGAACAAAATATATAAGCTGAACAAGGTATAACTGAGCAATGCCATAATCTGAACAAGAATATACATACTGAAACATAACTGAAAAGTTGAGCTAAGTGCAATGACCAAGTACTAATCTTGAACATAACATGCTGGAACTAAATGCTGAAGTATATATTGAAAACCTGGTCAAATGCACTAGTGCCTGACTGTGGGAGTTAGTATTAACCGACATAAAACCACGTGATCTAACCGTGGATTCCGATGTATATACCCCATCGAGAGGACCCAATATACCTTGCCAGGGGTATAAAGGTATGACAGGCGTTATCACTAAATATGAAGCCCAACAGAGGGGACTTATAAACCTACAGAGGCACATAGTTCTAGGACTATGAGGGTACACTGAATCCTAGTCCAACTCGGTACTAAGCCTACTCCCAACTGGAAATGTATTTGACTGAAATGTACTGAAGCACTGAGTAGCTCAAAATACTGACATGTAAATATGAGAATGCAACATTTATATATTAATAATCTAACATTTGAAATCTGGAGCATGATTATCTGTTTATCTAACCTAGCAAGTATAATTCATGAACTAAGAGAATGTATACAAACTAGGGTTCTGTTCATGTAAGGAACTGAGCAAACTTTCCAAGAAAACAAACTATTTCGATTTAGGATACTACAACAACTAAATACAATAATTCCTAAGGTTTTAGAAACCCTAGGTCTAAACAAGATTTAGAGAATCAAGAATCTGAATGAATTCTAGGGACTTAATGGGTGAAAGGAACCCACTAGTGAAATCCCACATACCTGGTGATGGAATTCACGAAGAAATCCTTTGGATTTCTTCATTGAACCTTGAAGAACACTGATGCTTGTTCTTGAAAGAAACTGGCGCCTCTTTCTCCTCCTTTTGTTCTAATTTGGATGATTATTGGAGAATAAGAGTTCTGGGTATGTTTGACTAGGTTATTAGACTTATTCTGAGTAAAATGATGTAGTTTAGTCATCAAATGACGTAGTTTAAGTGCCCCAACACATAAGGAAAGGACAAAAATGACCCTAACTTAAAGCTGACGAAGTGCCACTCACGAGTGGACTGATGGTCCGTTAGTTGGACTACCAACCGTCGGCTGGAGCCGTCGTTCATGCTCCGCCCGATAATGCTTCACTAAAACAAGCATAACCTTTTACTCCGAGCTTGGATTCTAGCAAACTTGGTGGCGTTGGAAATAAGATTCAATTATCTTTCATTTGATAGGTCATGGGCCACCTAATTCATTTTGAGCTAAAAGATATAATTGTTTGAAGTTGACCTAACAACTATTTTCCTCCGAATAACTGCTTACCCTTACCTACGGTCAGACCTACCGTCCGTAGGTCTAATCACGGACCGTACTAGTCGACCGTGGGTGGGATTAGAGACCATCAACCTTGGACCCCAACGACAAAACCAACCTACGGTCCGTGGGTCAATCAACGAACCATGGTTGACGGCCGTAGGTGACACCTTTTTATCCTGAATTTTCCCTAAGTCTAGGATTGAACCACAGAACTCGACCTACGGTCCGACGATCGCTTCCGTTGGTTCTGACACCAGATCCTAGAAAGCTGCATTTTTTTATCTTCTTAAATCCGAGGTGTTACAACAATATAACAACACAAATAAGTTCATCACCATACAGAAACTAGTAACATTTAGACTTCCGGTTCTCTCATATCCATTATTACACATATGGGCATGATCAATCACAGTTCTATCAATTTCTCACTTATGGCACACGAAATCATATTCATTCACAGATAATCAATCAATAATAGTCCTCTCATGGAACCCACTCCCAAGTTGTTAGTGTGTTGGAACATGACACCCGATCTAATATGTGTCGAAACATGACACTAGATCCAATAATGTATCGGAATGTGACACCCAATCCAATTATGTGTCGAAACGTGATACCCTATCCAATCAACCACAATAACAAACACAATCAACACTACAATGAATGATTTGGACACTTGTATCATACATGCAGTGGATCACAAATAGTCATTTTATTTGATTCATTTCATCTTTCCCTATTCACATATAGGCATGAATACAACGAAGCATTTAACATGCATATATAACACCGACGAAAAATCAAACCATCACCTATCCCTGAATTTCAACCCACACAGTACACACTAGTTCAGCCACAGGGACCACACTTATTATCCTTCCAACTTCGTACCCGAAGGCCTAAACATGAAATCTCCCACCGACTTAGGCGGTGGGAACAAGTTATCAACTACTCAATAAAGAAACCCTAGCCTGCCTGGGTGTGAAGATGATGTATGAAGATTATAGCATGATTCCTGACTTTCATACAATGAAACAACGGAGGCAGGCCTGGAATTCGTTGGTTATAGCCTTTCTTGCATTAAGATTCCTCCTCTCCCTCCTCCCCAAGCCTAGAGCAGCATTTTGAGGCTTTTTAAGGTGACCATTGTCTATTTTATCACTTAAGGGAGGAAGGGGAAAATAAGAATTCACGTCTTTCAATTCTATTTCTGACTATCCCACTATGGCAGCTACCATCCCGCTGTGGCGGGATTATTCCTAATATGGTGGGATGTTACAGGTCATGACAACTTAGTTTCAAGAAATATGGTTTGGATTGTTACAATAGATACCAATTTACCCCTCGTTCATCCCCAAATGATAAGCGGAGAAGTAGGCATGGGTCGATTGGAGTACTTTCGAAACTAACAAATTAACTCGTCATGGAACAATGAAGGACCGCGTACCCCAAGACTTAAGCACGAAAAGGACCTTGTCAAATGGATGAGCTAGAAAAAATGAGACAAAACACGAGCAATATATATATATATATCCCTCTTTTCCCAAAATTGATCCCGCTATGGCGGCTGGGATCCCGCTGTGGCGGGGATGCGGTGGCGGGACCCTACGACCATGGCATAAATTTCAAGGGTTAGTTAAAAGGGGGAGAGAAATGGATTCTCCCCATTTCCTCAAATACTCACCCTCAAACTCCCAAAACTCTCTCAATCGATACTTTCTAGATGTCAAGACTAAGATAATAATCTCACTCTATACTCTAATTACTTCATTACTTGCTTAATAATGATTGCATGATAAGAATCGATTAACTAGAATGTCCTTGGGATAGTTTTTTGAATTTTTGAATGGGTTGCTTGATTCGATGCAATAAACTTAGCATGAACACTTCCCTTACGTTTACAACGTCTCTACAATGTTCTGAGCATAAGGATTACAGGAAAGTAGGGCTGAAACTTTCCGGAATGGGTGGGGGAAGCTGAATAGTGTTCTTGGTTGGCAACTTAGATTTGGGCATTGATAACGCTCAACTACACTTTCTACGATTCAAAGTGTAGGCGATCACTATTCTAGTATAAACCCAACAAAGAGTTGGGGTTGATCCCACATGGAGTGATACCGTAAAGAATTCGATTATGATGTGCAATTGTGCCCTAGTCTCTTGTAGGAATGTGAGGTTTGCGTAACATAAAGTAAATCAACAAATTTTAATTTCAAATATCAAGAGGGGGAAATTAGTAACCAATTAACACAAAAAAAGTAACTAATTAGAAAGAGGGCCTTAGGAATGTGATTAGTCGAATGCTAATTTTGCTTGGTGGGTGATTATTGATTTTCTAAAGGTGTTGTATATCAGTGGGTAGGCGAGGTTTTAAGTATGATAGCCATCTCCTGATCAACTATCATAAATCTAGTGAGTTCTGTCGAACCTCAACATGCAACAATGCTTAACAACCCAATTCCTTAATTTAACCCACTTTCTCAAGATGAGTTATGCAAGGTTACACCTCTAACCCACTTTCTCAAGCTAGGCTATAAAGATGCTACCCAAGCAATCATCAATCATTTATTCGACTCTAAACCTCTTTATCAAGCATGCATCGAGAGCTACACTAAAAATAAATTTACAACTTCAATTCATAAGTTAAACATGAACAAATGAATGAACAGACATCAAAACAACATTAGATTTGGCAATCAACAATACCCACAAGCCAATAAGCTAATTCGATTACATAATCATAGCCCTAACGATCGGGGTTTTAGCCATACATAGAAAAAAGTGAGAAATTGTTACTGAAAGTGTTATCCATGAGAAGATTCCACAATACCCAAATCTTAATGCTTAAGTTATAGCTAAAATCTGCAATTCCTCTCTTACAAAAATTGTTCAAGATATGAATAATATCCAAAGTTCTCTCTATTCTCTCAAAACTTTCTAGCAAAGACTTCACAAAATTGTCCACACAAAATTCTCTCGAAATTCTTCAAAAAAAAAGTCAATTTATACTTTTCAGAAAATTTTGCAAAATCTTAACACGGACTCCATTCGGCAACATATGTCAGGATTGCCGATCGACTCGCCAATCCACTGAGTTGCTCCTTTCTTTACCTTTTTGCTTGGCTCCTGCATCAATTTGTTCTTGAACTTTAGGTGATCAGGATTGGGTTAGCGATCCATTCGGCGCGTCACCGAATCACCTTTTCTCTCGCCAAGTTGGGTTGGGACATGGGCTGCTACTCTGGAACAGTTGGTTAGCCCGAACACACTCGGCGAGTCACCGAGTGGCTTTTGTGAGCTTCAACTTCTGTTTTCTTCAACTTTTCCAAAATTTTTGCTCCTTTTTGCATCGTAATGTCTTTGCCTTGCTCTCAAACGATCAGTGCTGCATATCAACACATTAACATCAATTATGAGTACAAATCAGGGATTGATGACACTAATTCATAGAAAAACATGCCTTTAATGAGTCAAAATTCTTGACTCATCAACACCCCCAACTTAAACTTTTGCTTGTCCTCAAGTAAAACATAAGACCAATCAGATCAACATGGATGTCTACAAATAGTGCTACTCAAGACTCAACATGAATGCACACAAGGTTCAATCCATACATGCAATGCTCACTTGTGTACTAAAAGTTTCAAACTATGACTCACCATCATTAAAAAAATTTCACGTTCACAATGCTCACTTCAAATGCAAATTCATTCCCAACATGAGTATTTAGATGCCCTCACAACAAGAATGATTCCATGCTCTCACATAGCAAATTTAGGATTTCAAAATAGGAATCAAAATCAACTTTCACACTCACAATGAGAAACATATGCATGCCTTTACCCATAGGCTTGTCCGTATTTTCCAATCAACACCACGCTCGGCTCATGCAAGATCAAATAGGTCTTTCAAGGCTTGTAATATGGCTGAGGGCTAAGGTATGATCATTTGGAATGACTTCTACCTTCATGAAGCATGGCATACATTCTACTTCTTTTCCTTTCTTTTCATTCTTTTTGTCTTCACCACCCATCCTTGGTTTAATCATGTACACCCAAAGTTTTTGTTATGGATCATTGGACACCCCTTTTATTTCAACTAAAAAACACACTTAATGCAACTTTTTCTTCTTCTCCACACCATAATTATAATTATAATTATATATATATATAAGTTTTTGTTATGGATCATCGAACACCCCTTTTATTTCAACCAAAAAACACACTCAATGCAACTTTTTGTTCTTCTCCACACCATAATTATATATATATATATATATATTCACTTTTTCTTATGGAGGGGTTCCATATTTTTCACACATGCAACCAAGGGCAAATTTCACAAACTTTTTACTCGATTTCTTTCCTCAATCTTACCACACCCTAAGTTGGCTATTCAAACTTACTAAAGAAAGACCTAGCTTGACAACCTGGCTAGTCACAATGAGATGCTAAGAGTTCACACATGACTTATGCAACTCAAATTGTCCTCTTTAGACTTGCACAAACATATGGTTCAATCAAAAGCACTATTCAAGTCATCAGTATTGATCAAAATAGACACTTAAATGTACAAGAGAAAAATACATCACTAACACACCATTCAAGAGAGATTTATCCATTCAAATCGTCATCTATTCTCACCAAGAGAGTTTATCCAAAAACAAACTACAATCAAAATACAGCCACCCCACCAAAAGAAACAAGCAGTGCCCTTAATGCAAAACCAGACAAAAGTAAAGAGAGTGAAGGAGTGTAAAGTCACCAAGTTCATTCAGCGAGTCGCTGAATGGGTTACCTCTCACCGAATTTTATAGAACTCTGAGCTTGCTTACGACACAGAGGGTGATCTGCGTCGGGCTCGCCGATGCGATTCGATGTTTCACCGATGACTTTTCCAGCTCGCTGAAAATTCTAGAATAGTCCTATATTTCGACCTTCAAATAGGTGATGCAACTTGGCTATCCTGAGAACCGTTTAGGGAGTTGCCGAATGTGCCAGCCCCTCACCCTTTCAACGGAACCATTTGCGACATGCATTTCAACCTACATATCCAACAAACATTATTCAAACTTCAAAAAGTAGAACATGGGTTGCCTCCCAAGAAGCACCTTAGTTAACGTCGTGGCATGACATGGATATGCATTCAAGCATCCTCCAAATATGTTACATCAATCTCTATCATATTGGGACCTTCACCAAAATAGAGCTTCAGTCGTCGCCATTCACCTTGAATAACTATCCTTTCTCATTTTCAACTTTGATTACACCATTCGTGAATACATGATGTACTTTGAATGGCCATGACCACTTCAACTTGAGCTTTTCGGGGAACAACCTTAACCTCAAGTTATATAGCAACACAATATCACCCACTTTGAATTCTCGACGAAGGATTTTTGAGTCATGCCACTTTCATTTTCTCCTTGTAGAGAGCTAAACTCTCATATGCTTGTATTCTAAACTCTTCCATTGCATGGAGTTTATCAATTCTATCTTTGGATGTATCACCCCAATATAAATTCATGGCCTTCAAAGCCCACATTGCCTTATGCTCAAGCTCAACTGGTAGATGACATGATTTGCCAAACACCAATTGATATGGGGACATACCAATAAGAGTTTTGAATGCTGTTCTATACGCCCAAATAAAATTATCTAATTTCTGAGACCAATCAGTTTGATTTACGTTAACGATTTTGGCCAAAATTCCCATGATCTCCTGGTTTGACACTTCAACCTGCCCACTTGATTGAGGATGGTAAGGAGTGGCAACCTTATGCTTAACTCCATATTCCCTTAACAATGATGCAAACATGCGGTTACAAAAATAGGAGCCTCCATCACTAATTATTGCACGTGGGGTGCCAAATCTTATGAAAATATACCGTTTTAGGAATTATACAACACTCCGCCCTTCGTTATTAGGCAACACCACAACCTCAACCCATTTGAAAACGTAGTCCACTTCCACCAAAATGTACTTCTTTCCATATGAACTCACAAATGGACCCATAAAATCAACTTCCCAGACGTGAACAATTCAACCTCTAGAATGAGAATGTGGGGTAACTCGTGCCTTCGTGACACTGCTCCTTGTTGTTGACATTTCACACACTGCTTAACAAAGGATTTTACGTCTTGATATAATGATGGCCAATAATATCCACTTTGAAGAACTTTGGCAGCCGTACGCACTCCACCATGGTGCCCACTAACCGACGAGGCATGTCAGGCATAAAAAATTATTTCTACTTCAACTTCCGGAACATACCTCCTAATCATGTGGTCCGCACATTACTGAAATAAATAAGGTTCATACCAATAGTACTTCTTAACATCAAAAAGGAACCTTTTACGTTGTTAAAAGTTGAGCTTGTCGGGAAGAATACCACATAACACATAATTTGCAAAATTGGCATACCACGGTAGAGTACTTTTTGAAATAACCATCAATGTCTCATCGGGAAACGTATCTCCAATATCTCTCTCATTGGAGACAACAACATTTTTTTCAAGTCTTGACAAGTGATCTGCCACTTGATTTCACACACTTTACGATCCTTGATCTCAAAGTTGAATTCTTGCAACAACAATACCCATCGAATCAACATTGGCTTTGCATATTTCTTAGCCATTAAGTATCAAATTTCTGCATGATCAGTGTGAACGATCACTTTGATACCCAAAAAATAAGACCTAAACTTTTCAAAGACGTAGACCGCGGCTAGTAATTCTTGCTCGGTCACGATGTAATTCTTTTGAGCAATGTTCAATGTTTTTCTTGCATAATACACCAGATGAAACAAATTATCCTTTTGTTGACCGAGAACCGCGCACAAAGCCACCCCACTTGCATAGCACATGAGTTTGAATGGCTTACTCCAATCTGGAGCAACAATAATTAGGGCTAAAATAAGGTTCTCTGTTAAACACACAAATGCTTTGATGCAAGCATCATCGAACTAGAACTCATATTCTTTCTCCAGTAGCTTACAAAGAGGATGAGCTACTTTTGAGAAGTCTTTGATGAATCTTCGGTAGAAATCGGCATGGCCTAGGAAACTCCGGACACCTTTTACCGAGATTGGGGGGTAGCTTGGCAATAACCTCAATCTTCACTTGATCAACTTCAATACCATTTCCCGAAATTTTGTGTCCCAACATAATACCTTCCTTGACCATGAAGTGGCATTTTTCCCAATTTAACACAAGGTTTGTTTCAATACACCTTTTCAAGACCTTCCCAAGGTGATCGAGAGATGCTTCAAATGTGTCCCCCACAACCGAGAAATCATCCATGAAGACTTCCATTGAGTCCTCAACCATATTGACAAAAATAGAGAGCATACACCGTTGAAACGTTGTTGGCGCATTACATAAACCAAATGACATTCTTTTGAATGTAAACGTCCCATAGAGTCATTTTTTCTTAATCTTCCGATGCAATGGAGATTTGATTGTAGCCGGAATATCCATCCAAGAAACAATACCAACCGGGCCCTGTAAGTATATCAAGCATTTGATCCATGGACGGCATGGGAAAATGATCTTTCTTAGTCCATGCGTTCAACTTCCTATAGCCCATGCATACATGCCAACCGGTAACCGGCCGCATTGGCTTGTCCCTTTTTTCATTCGATACCACTGTTATGCCACCCTTCTTTGGGATGCATTGTATGGGGCTCACCCATTTGTTTTCCGCAATAGGATAAACAACACCCACATCTAGCCATTTGAAAATCTTCTTTTTTCACAACCTCTTGCATTGGTGGGTTTAGTTTCCTTTGATGCTTGACACTCGGCTTGCACTCACTATCCATTTGAGTTTTATGAGTGCAAATACCCAGAGGAATCCCTATAATATCTACCATTGTCCACCCAATAGATTTTTTATACTTTTGCAACACAATAATAAGTTCTTGAATTTGAAATTCAAGCAGATCCGCGGCAACAATTACGGGCAATGTGTTGTTGGCTCCTAAGAATACATAACAGAGGTGTGATGGAAGTTCCTTCAATTCTAACTTTGGTGGTTCTACAATGGATGGCTTTGCGAAAGGATTTTCTCTATTCTTCAAATCGACATCAAGCTTCAAAGGACTTTTTGAATAAGACCCTAAACCTAATAGAGAAGCCACTACTTCATCATAATCTTAGATTTCTTCACCATCATTGTTCAAAGGTATGGTAGCCAAAGACTCACCCATACACGCAATACTGCTCACACTAGCAACTGCTTCATCGATCACATCAATTACCAACACCACATGGAGGTCACTTGGTTGTTGCATAAATTTATAGACATTGAAGTTAACCTCCTCATCATTCACCCCAAACTTCAATTCACCACTTTGCACATCGACAAGTGCTCTCCTGGTAGCCAAGAATGGCCTACCCAAAATAATAGGAACTTTGGCATCAATCTCACAATCAAGGATTACAAAATCGGCTGGGAATATAAATATGTTCACCTTTACCAAAATATTTTAGAGAATCCCTATAGGATGTTTAATGGATCGGTCGGCCATGAGGAGTCCCATAGTTGTTGATTTGGGTTCACCTAATCCAAGTTGCTTGTAAATAGCAAAAGGTATTAAGTTTATGCTTTCTCCCAAATCACACAACACCTTGGCAAATTGGAACATTCCGTTGGTACATGGAATGGTGAATGTTCCCGGATCATCTTTCTTGACAACAACATTGCTTGTCATAATAGCGCTACAATTATGGGAAACTTCAATAGTTTCAAACTCCATACTCGTTTCCTTTGTGACCAACTCCTTCATGAACTTTGCATATCCTGACATTTCTAACAATGCTTCCACCAACGGAATGTTTATAGATAAAGTTTTGAAGACAAAGAGAAATTTTTGAAACTTCACGTCTTCGTCCTTCTTCTTCTTCAACCTTTGAGGAAATAATGGAACAACCTTAGGAAGCGACATTGTATTTACCAAAGAGGGAGTAATGATGCAATCCAAATTGCACCAAGACCATTCACGCGAAGTCAAGCTAGAGACCTTCATAAGATGCAAGGTTTATTCATGAAGTTGGAGGTCCTTGAGCTCATGTTGATGGCAAACAAAGGGTTCCATGCCTTGAGGATTGCATGGGGAGATACTACTACTTTTGGCTAGCAAAAACCAGTCGGCGCATTTCCCAATGGCTTGGGCAAGGACCCCAGCTCGCCTAAAGTTCTAGAACATAGCTAGGGTTGGAGCCCAAGCAGGAACCACCGCTGACCAGTCGGCGCACCACCTAGTCCATTAGGCGAGCCCGACTTAGCTCACCCTTTGGCATTTTCGTGTCACTTTTGGGCCTTTTACCTAAAACTATAAATAACTAGTTTAAGTTCATTTTAGAGTTGACTATTTTGAATATTGAAGATTGAAATCTCATGTATGAGTGTTGAGATCTTGGTTAAGCTTTTGGTTGATTATTGCTTAAAAATGAGGGTTGCTTGGGAGTCCAATTCCCTTGAGGTTTTCTTAAGAGTTAGGTTCTCATTGTAGGATTAACGAATTGAGGTTTTAGGGTTTAATAAACCCTTTAGTTGCTTTTTATTTCCTCTTTTTGTGTCTATCTAGTTATCTTTAATTTCTTCTCTTTCGATTTCCGCATTTTATTGTATTTCCCTTTTGAGAATTACATCATATGGTATCAGAGCTTGGATTAGATTCATTCCTACGATTCTAGTCTTGGGTTTGTTGCTACAAAAAAAGAAAGAGTTCAAATTCGTTTTTGAAGAAATTTCCAAAATGGGTTTTTGTAGATTTGTGTCTTGTTTGAGTTTCTAAGGTTGGATTAGTGTTGCCTAACCTTATTTGAGTCTAGGTGTGAGATTAGATGGGATTTGGTCCAGTATTGAAGAATTTACCATTGGAGGTTGAAGAAGCTTGAAGAAGGTCCAAGTGGTTTTAAAATCTGAAGGTTTTGTTTAGCAATTAAGAGCTAAAGAGTATTGGGTGTTGTTCCCATATCAAAGAGAGCTTGTATCTCAATTTTCGTGAAATTTTGAGCCACAAATTTAGAGGTTTTTATTTTTGGTCTTCATCTGGTTCTTGAGTTCTTCAAGAACATTCAAATGTTCAAGGGAAGGAATATTCAAAAAGAAAGAGTTTGATTCCAAAAGAGAAGAAAGAGAAAGTGTAGAAGTGTTTGTACAAAAGGAATTTTACCAAAAAGGGTAAAGATCACTAAAGGACAAAAAGCAGGGGGGACCACATAAGTTCAAATTTGGAGGCCTTCAGGTGCAAATTTTGGACCATTAGGCGAGCCCCGACTTAGCTCGCCTAGTGCATTCGGTGCCTCGCCCTTTGGGTAGGTTGGTCACTGAATTGCCTTGCAAATTGTGGAGCTACTATAAATTTCGGCGAGCTCAGTCTTGCTCGCCAAGTACACTTGGCGCACCACCGAACTTCCACCTGGATCACCGATTTGCCTTGGCAGATTGTCAAGTTTGCCGATCCCATCTTCAAGTTGGCGAGCTGAACTTCACTTTTGGAGAAGAAAACAGGTCATTTGGCGATCAGAAACTCAATTTACACTTCTAAGCTCAGGTTCTAATTCTTAGTTCCTTTTCTTTTGATTCTCAAGATTCCCAAACTGATTTTCAACTTGTAATTGCTCTACTTGTTGATCATTGGTTCTTGAATTTACTTCTTTGTGAGTGCCTTTTTTTCGTGCTTTTATTCATTCTACTTCGTAGTTAACTTCTTGATTCAAGTCCGTTTGCTTTAATCGAGTCGTCAGTCTCTTCTTTAAAACAAAAAATCCATTCCAGCCAAGAGTAGAACTAACACTTTGTGACCTACCGAGTATAAGCAATCTTCAACATTAGCCACTCCAATTTGAGAGGCAATCAAAGGTGTGTAAACGTGAGTGATTGTGAGTTCATTTTACTAACTCTAACATTGTTTGTTGTTTTTGGGAGTTATCTTATTGCTACGTACAATTGAACTTGGAAATGAAACTCAACCACTTACTGGAGGTGTTACTTTGGAATCCTTAATGGAGGTCCTTACCAATATCAAGTGGGCGATGGAGAACATAGGAGGGGAATTGTCCACCGTGAAGGGTAATATGTTGAGGATAGTCGATAGATTGATCAATGTGAAAGGTCGGGTTAACTTTAATAACTCTACACTACAAGCTACTTTTCGTGCTTCCACAAGTGGACACAATCACACTAATTCTCCTACTATCACACCCAGAACCCTCCACCAAGCCTTGAACCCAACACTAATCCCATTGGGTTCAAATAGCCAAAGTACCAATCGACTATTCCTTTTTCCGCTTAGTCAAGAAGCTCCACCAACTCAAAACCGACCTTACCAAACACCACTTAACCAAAATCTTCCCTACCAAATGCCATAACGACGACCAAATCCTATGAATGAGGTAAGGAATGATGAGTACCAAGGAAGATATGAATGTGAAGGTGAGGAAGAACCATGGAATGAGGCTGCAAGGAATCGGTCAAGAGGTCAAGTGTTACAAACAAGATCGGGAGATAGATTGGGTCCAATGCCACATGGAAGGAGACAACATGGAAACCATCCTAAAGGTGGAGAACAACGGGAAGCCTATGTAAATCAAGAGTTTGGTCAAGAAGCAAGAGAAGAACATGGTAACCGCTATCAAGGATAGAATCAAAGAGGTTACTACCATAATGACCAAGGTGGCCAAGGAGGCCAAGATGTCAGTATCAACTCTATCAAGACTATTCTTCCATCATTCAAAGGGGAATGTAATCCCAATGCTTATCTAGAATGGGAGTCACTTTGTGACAGGATCTTCTAAGTCAATGACTTGACGGAGGTCAAGAAGAGTTGTTATGCTATTGCTCAATTTGAAGGGTATGCTTTTACATGGTGGGAATATGTGAATAGGTATCACTTAGTCATTCAAGAAGGCCATCCTCCACCATGGGCCGGGTTGAAAGCTCTTATGAGAGTCAAGTATGTACCGGAGAGATTCCGCCAAGGATTACTTGCTAAAATGTACAACTTGTGGCAAGGAGGCAAAAGTGTTGAGGCCTACTATGATGAGTTCCAAAACTTGATCTTGAAGCTAGAATACGACGAGAATGAAGAGCATGCAATTATTCTCTTCAAGGTAGGGTTGAACAAAGAGATTTCTTCTAAGATGACTATTCGTAGGGTTGCTACCTTGAATGATGTCTTTGAAGCCGCCAATGAGGTAGAGAGGGAACAAAAGGAGGAGAAGATACCTAAGTACAAGGCTATTGCATCTTTAAATTTGTGGAGTAAGAACAAAGGGGGAGCTCAAACATCTTAGGGTTGGAACAAGGGTAAGGACTTCAAGAAGCCCTATGAGTAGAAGCCCTTCGAAGGAAACACCCCAAAGTACCCACCAAGAAGATAAGGTAATAATGACCCAACTAAATTTCCTAAAGGCATTCAATGTCACAAGTGTAGGGGATGAGGTCATATGATGTGTGAATGTCCGAATCGGTTGAATGTTCTAATTCAAGGAGGGGAAATGTATCTTGGTGAAGAGGAAGAGCAAGAAGAGGATTGTGAAGAAGATCCTCAATAAGATGATAAGCTTAAAGGTGAGGAAAACAAGGAACAGGATCCATATGGAGGAAGAGATATTGCCATTCCTAATGGTTTGATGAGGAAGGTTCCAATTGGAGAAGCTTGTCCTCTAGAATGAGAGTTTTACCGTTCCCATATATGTGGTGAGGTGAGTGATGATTAGCAAAGCCTTGGATGATCCAAGTCAAAGAGAGAATCTTTTCCATTCCAAGTGCCTCATCAAAGATAATGTGTGTTCCTTGATCATTGATAGTGGAAGTTGTGCAAGTGTCTCTAGAACTGCTTTAGTGGAATTCTTGAAACTGCCTACCACTAAGCATGCCACACCTTACAAAATTAAATGGTTGAGTGAGTGTGGAGAATTGAGGATCCATAGACAAGTGTTGATCAAGCTCAAGATTGGGAAGTATCAAGATGAGGTTTTATGTGATGTAGTCCCAATGCAGGCTTGTCATGCGCTACGTGGGAGACCTTGGCAATATGATCGTTCAACTAAACATGATGGGAGAACCAACAAGTATTCACCTGTGTTGGATGATCATAAATATGTCCTTCATCTTATGTCACCTTCTAAAGTCGATGAGGCATATCAAAAGATGAGTGAGTTAAGGGAAAAGAGGAGGAGTGAGGAGGAACATATGGCAGCTGAGTGCAATGAAGAAGAGGAAAGGAGGAAGTTTAAAGGAAATGCCCAAGTGTTATTGGCTAATTACAAGGAGATAAGAGAAGAAGTGGAGTCCAAGAGTTCTTTGATCCTTATCACACATAGGGATCATGTGCTACAAACTAACCAATCTCATTCTTCTCTTCCCAATTCTATTTCCTTTCTTTTGTAGTATTATGAGGATGTCTTCCCAAAGGAGATTCCAAGTGGATTGCCCCCTCTTTGGGGAATTGAGCACCAAATTGATTTCGTGCTGGGATCACAATTGCCAAACAAGCCAGCTTATAGAAGCAATCTGGAGGACACCAAATAGCTACAAAGGCAAGTTGAGGAACTTCTCAACAAGGGTTATGTGAAGGAAAGCATGAGTCCATGTGTCGTGCTGGTTCTAGTGGTTCCATAGAAGGATGGAACATGGTGCATGTGTGTTGATTGTCGAGCCATCAACAAGATTACGGTAAAGTATCATCATCCTATCCCTAGGTTAGATGATATGATTGATGAGTTGAATAGTTCTTGTGTGTTTTCAAAGATTGATCTTAGGAGTGGTTATCATCAAATTCGGATGAACCCGTGTGATGAATGGAAGACCGCATTCAAGACCAAGTTTGCTCTATATGAATGGTTGGTGATGCCTTTTGGCTTCACTATTTCTCCTAGTAATTTTATGCGTCTCATGAATCATGTGATGACACCCCTTATAGGGAAATTTGTGGTTGTTTATTTTGATGATATCTTGATTTATAGAAAAACCATGCATGAATATGTTGAGCATTTGAGGTGTGTGTTTAATGTGCTTAGGAAAGAACAACTTAATGCTAATCTTGATAAGTGTTCATTTTTTTTTATGAAGTTGTTTTCTTGGGCTTTGTTGTGAGTTCAAGAGGGGTTGAAGTTGATGAGTCTAAGATAGATGCTATTAAGGATTGGCCAATTCCAAAATCCATAAGCAATGTTAGAAGCTTTCATGGGTTGGCTAGTTTTTATAGACGGTTTGTCAAAGGTTTTAGTACCATAGCAACCCCCTTGACCGAGGTAATCCAAAAGGATAAACATTTTAAGTGGAGAGAGGAACAAGCCAAAGCTTTTGAGGCTTTAAAATCCATGCTTAGTTCCACTCCTTTGTTGCAATTACCTGATTTTGATAAAATGTTTGAAGTGGAATGTGATGCTAGTAAAGTAGGCATTGGAGCCATCTTAATGCAAGACCAAAAGCCCATTTCTTATTTTAGTCAATAGCTTAAAAGTGCTACTTTGAATTATTCCACTTATGATCTTGAATTGTATGCCTTGATTAGGGCCTTGCGTAATTCGCAACACTACTTGTGGCCCAAGGAATTTGTCATTAGGACTGACCATGAGTCCCTAAAGCATATTCGGGTCCAAGGAAATTTGAACAAGAGGCACGCCAAATGGATTAAACTCCTTGAATCTTTTCCCTTATGTAATCCAATACAAAATGGGGAAGGAAAATGTGGTGGCCGATGCCTTATATAGAAAGAATGTGTTGATAAATACTTTGTATTCTAAATTGATTGGTTTTGAATGTTTGAAGACATTGTATCCCAACGATCCCGTGTTTGCTCAAATATTCAAAGATTGTGAGGAATGGTAGAGGGAAAGGTGGATGAGGGATAGATCTTCTATTCCCTATTTCATGTTTGATGGTTTCTTGTTTAAGGGAAAGAGACATTGTGTGCCTATGAGCTCTTGGAGAGAATTATTTGTGAGGGAGGTACACAATGGGGGATTAATGGGTCATTTTGGTATTGATAAAACTAGGGGAATTCTTGAGGAACAATTCTATTGGCCTAAAATATACAAGGATGTTGTTTGAATTTTTGGCCAATGTATTGAATGTCAAATTGCTAAGTTACGCCTACTTCCCCATGGTTTATACACTCACTCCCCACCCCTCAAAGGCCTTAGCTTAATATTTCAATGGATTTTGTTTTGGGTTTGACGAGGACAAAATGAGGTAGAGATAACATCTTTGTTGTTATTGATCGATTTTCAAAGATAGCTCATTTCATTCCATGTCATAAATATGATGATGCTTCCAATGTGGCATCTTTGTTTGTTGAGCATGTTGTTAAATTGCATAGAATTCCTCAAACCATTGTAAGTGATAGGGATCCAAAATTCCTTAGTCACTTTTGGAAGGAATTGTGGGGTAGACTTGGTAACAAATTGTTGTTTTCAACTTCTTGTCACCCACAAACCTATGGCCAAACTGAAGTTGTGAATAGGACCTTAGATTCTATGCTTCGTGCCGTAGTTCATAGGAAGTTGGCCTTGTGGGAGGAACATTTGCCTTTAGTTGAGTTTGCTTATAATCGAGTTATTCATAGAACTATTGGCATGACTCCATTTGAAGTGGTTTATGGTTTTAACCCCCTAACCATTTTAGATCTCACTCATTTGTCTTAAGATGTTGTCTTAAGCCTAGATGGGAGCAAGAGAGCTGAAGTAATGAAAAAGCTTCATGAAAAGGTGCGGCCACACTTAGAGAAGAAGAACCAAGAAGTAGCAAAAAAGACTAACAAGGGACGCAAGAGGGTTGTACTTGAACTAGGTGATTGGGTATGGGTACACTTTCACAAGGAGTGATTTCCCACTCATCGCAGACTAAATTGATGCCAAGAGGTGATGTTCTATTTCAAGTGCGTGAAGACTCAACGACAATGCCTACAAGGTTGACCTTCCTTCGGAGTATCAAATGCACAACATTTTCAATGTGTGTGACTTGTCCCCATTTCCAACGATTGATGATGACGATCCGTCAAATTTGAGGACAAATTCTTTTCAAGAAGGAGAGAATGATGCAATCCAGATTGCACCAAGACCATTCACGTGAAATCAAGATCGAGACATTCACAAGATGCAAGGTTTATTCAAGAAGTTGGAGGTCCTTGAGCTCGTGTAGATGGGAAACAAAGGGTTCCATGCCTTGAGGATTGCATGGGAGATACTACTACTTTTGGCGAGCAGGAACACGTCAGCACGTCACCCAATGGCTTAGGCCATGACCCCAGCTCACCTAAAGTTCTAGAACGTGGCTAGGGCTGGAACCCAAGCAGTAACCATTGCCGACCAGTCGGTGCACCGCCTAGTCCATTAGGTGAGCCCGACTTGGCGCGCCCTTTGGAATTTTCGGGTCACTTTTTGGCCTTTTCACCTAGAACTATAAATAGCTAGTTTAGGTTCATTTTAGAGTTAGACTATTTTGAATATTTAAGATTGAAAACTCATGTATGAGTGTTGAGAGCTTGGTTAAGCTTTTGGTTGATTATTGCTTAGAAACGTGGGTTGGTTGGGAGTCCAATTCCCTAGAGGTCTTCGTAAGAGTTAGGTGCTCATTGTAGGATTAACGAATTGAGGTCTTAGGGTTTAATATACCCTTTGGTTTCTTTTTGTTTCCGCTTTTTGTGTCTATCTAGTTATCTTTAATTTCTTGTCTTTCGATTTCCGCATTTTATTGTAGTTCCCTTTTGATAATTACGTTGGAGTTGCACCTACATTTGATTTACTAGCATCATCGGACACAACAACCTTTGGCTCATTTTCATTTTCATTAGGTTCTTTGTTGTTTGAATCTTTGGAAATCTTTTCACTATCAAAAGCATCACAATTTCCCTCACTTGAACTTGCCCCATTCTCATTCATTGCATTATTACCCATGACCTTACCGCTTCGGGTCAACACCGCGATGCTTTGGTCATTGTATTTCTCCATGTAAGCCAAATCATCACTCGAACTTAATCAAGTGGACAACTTCCCCATTTGATCTTCATGTCGCTTGATGGAAATCGAGTGAGAATTCACCATTTGATTTAGTGATGAAAAATCTGCTTCCATTTCATTCACTACTCTATCTGACCCTTCAGCATTGTTCAAGATGCAAGCCAACATGTCTTCTGTTTGGAAGTAGTCGGAGTTTGAGTTTGATAGTCTCAAATTGTGACTGTCATAAGGAGTCATGAAATGGGCATTGCTATCATCTCTAGCTCTCCAATTTGTACTTCTGTCATGCCAATTTTTATCCCAATATCGCCAATCCTCATCAAATTCCTTGTTCCAACCTTGATTCCCACCCGGCCTTGGATAGCTCAAACGAGAACCCCCCCCCCCCTCCCCCCACTTGATTTGATAAAAAGTGCACCTCTTCACTATACATGGTCTCATATTGTATATTATCCAGGTACATCTCACCATCAATACCAACCACATTTATGGCTTTAGGCTCACCTCTTATGACGTATTTGGTTAATACGTTCACTTAGGTCATCAATTTCCTATGTTTACATCTCGTTCTTGATTTCTTTTCAAATCTTCCTTGGCCAGCTCAACATTAGGGTGAGACACTTGATCTTCCTTTGCATACCATGCCCGCCTAATTTTTTTCATTTCATTAAGTAAAGCAGACGCTATGACAAATGGTTGCCTCATGATTCCACCCCGAACAAGTTGGTCAGCAACACCTTTGTTAACATTGAAGACTCCTATAGAAATTTTGTAAAAGCACATTCTCCAGAAATCCATGAGTGGGATACTCAAACACCATCTTTTTGAATCTCAACCATGTTTCATGAATGAGGTCCCCGTCAACCTTTTCAAAGTTCTGGATCTTATCCCTCAACTTCACAATTTTAGATGGCGGGAAAAATCGTTCATAAAACGCATTTGTGAGATCCCCCATAATGTAATGGATTCCCTTGGTAACTCATTTAACCACTTTGTTGCGTCCCCCTTTATAGAGAAAGGGAACAACTGGAGCTGTATTGATTCTTGAGTAATACTCTTGAAAGAAAATGGTTCACATTTCCACAAACTTCCTGAGATGCTCGTGCGTGTTCTCATTAGCAAGTCCCCCAAAGAGGACTTTCATTTGTAACAGTTGTAACATAGCACCAGTCACTTGCAATATTGCATCACCCATTATTGGAGGCAACCCAATGGCACCAATACTTCCTAATCGGTCCAAATTATCATCATATAAATTTGGAATGCCATCATTTTCTTCAGGCCAACCTGCATTAATCCAATTAACGCTCATATCTTCATCTATTAGCACCCAACAACCAGAGAAACAAAAATAAGAAAATTCAACTACAACAAGTTTAGTTCACACAAGCACTTCAATAAAAGAATTCTAAACACCACTCCCCGGAAGTGGCACCCTTTTTTAATAATGCTCAACTACACTATCACCGATTCAAAGTGTAGGCGTTCGTTATTCCAATATAAACCCAACAAAGAGTTGGGGTTGATCCCACAAGGAGTGATACGGTAAAGAATTTGATTACGGTATGCTATTGTACCCTAATCTCTTGTAGGAATGTGAGGTTTGCGCAACATAAAATAAATCAGAAAATTATAATTTTCAATATCAATAGGGGAAATTAGTAACAAATTAACACAAAAAGAGTAACTAATTAGATAGAGGTCCTTAAGAATGTGATTAGTCGAATGCTAATTTAACTTGATGGGTGATTATTGATTGCCTAAAGGTGTTGTATCTCAGTGGGTAGGCTAGATTTTAAGTATGATACCCATCTCCCGATCAACTATCGTGAATCAGGTGAGTTCTCTTGAACCTCAACATGCAACAATACTTAACAACCCAATTCCTTAATTTAACCCACTTTCTCAAGCTGGGTTATGTAAGGCTACAACTCTAACCCACTTTCTCAAGCTAAGCTATAAAGATGCAACCCAAGCAATCATCAATCATTTATTTGACTCTAAACCTCTTTCTCAAGAATGCTTCGAGAGCTACTCTAAAACTGAATTTGCAACTTCAGTTCATAAGCTAAAACATGAACAAATGAATGAATCCACATCAAAACAACATTAGATCTGGAAATCAACAATACCCACAAGCCAATTAGCTAATTCCACTACATAATCACACCCCTATGGATCGGGGTTTTAGCCACACATAGCAAAAAGTGACAAATTGTTACCGAAAGTGTTATCCATGAGAAGATTCCACAATACCCAAATCTTAATGCTCAAGTTATAGCTAAAATCTGCAATTCCTCTCTTACAAAGATTGTTCAAGATGTGAAAAGTATCCAAAGCTCTCTCTATTCTCTCAAAACTTTCTAGCAAAGACTTCACAAAATTCTCTACACAAAATTCTCTTGAAACTCTTCAAAAAATCAATTTATACTTTCCTGAAAATTTCCCAAAATCTCAGCACGGAGTCCATTCGGCAACATAAGTCAGGATCGCTGATCAACTCGGCGTTCCGCTGAGTTGCTCATTTCCTCGCCTTTTGTCATGGCTCCTCCATCAATTCATTCTGGAACTCTAGGCGATCAGGATCGGGTCACCGACCCATTCGGCGTGTTGTCGAATCACCTTTTCTCTCGCCAAGTTGGCTATGGACATGGCCTTCTACTTTGGAACATTTGGTGAGCTGGAACACACTCGGCGAGTTGTCAAGTGGATTTAGGAGTTTCAGCTTCTCTTTTCTTCAGCTTTTCCAACTTTTTTGCTCCTTTTTGCATCGTAATGTCTTTGCCTTGTTGTCAAAACATTAGTGATGCATATAAAAACATTAACATCAGTTATGTATATAAATCAGGCATTGAGGACACTAATTCATACAAAAGCATGCCCTAAATGAGTCAAAATTATCGACTCATCAGGCAGTTGAAATGTTAGAATCTTTGAAAAATTAGGTATTAGGGAATTTTTTTAGAGAAGGGGTACCATGAACGCACCCCTGAAGCTTCGACCTAGATGAAGGCCAATATGGTGGCCTTGATCCTGTTGTGGCGGCATCGCCATTGTGGGATTCTGGTCGCCATAGTGGGAGGCCACAAACCAGTGGCCTCCCAGCCAGTTTAGCTAGAAGATGTTTTTCCTATCCTTTTTTCCCGGGGTTACCTATATATGTTGAGTCCTAATATGCACATTATTGAATTGCAGGTTTGATGAACAATGGTTGAATTCAATGAAGAGAACTTTCCCTTTATCCGGTTTCCTGATGCTGCAAGTCGGGCTAGGTATCATTTCTACTGGAACACTAAATTGTTGTAGGAGAGGGGATCCCACTTGCTAGGCTTAGCATAGAAGGCTCCCGCCTTTCGTGCCCAGTTGATGGAGTTTGGTTGGGGATTACTAGCGGAGGCTCCCCCTACTACACGCTTATGCTTAGTGAGGGAGTTCTATTCCCTCTTCCCAACTGTCCACTACTCTGCCATCAACATGAGAGGAGTAGATGTCCTTATGACCACTCAGTTCATCAATACAGTGCTTGAGGTACCGAAAGTCTCCAACATTGAGTACGAGACTAGACTTAGGGAGATAGATCTGGTTTGGTTATGGAATACGCCGGTTGAGGATGAGCTTCATGATTGGGTCTACTTGGCTACTACAGAAGGCATCACCAGCACTTGCTGGCACGCCAATGCCAAAAGATGGCTAGATTTGATATCTAGGAGGACGTACCCATTGGGAAATCGCATCATAGTGTCTTATCCTCGAGCTCTGATGGGGGCTTGCGCAGTTGATAAGTCCACAAATTGGACTCATTGAAGGATTTATTTTGATAGAAATAGTGTCCTCAAATGTTTATTTTGTCTCAATATCTGATGAAAATTCTTAAGTTTCAGGTATTTGAAGTTTTAGTGGAAGCATGGACACTTAGGCGCAAAAAGGAACAAAAAGGCTGAAAAGAACGAAGACGCTGAAGCCTGAGAATCGCCAAGCACACTTGGCGATTCGCAGAAGGGACGCACTCCGCCCTTTGTTGGAGCAGGATCAAAAAGACGATAAAAGGAGCAATTGGCGCTCCGCCGAATAGATTCGTGGAGCAGTACTATGTCACCCAATGACATAGAGCACAATGATGCTGAAGGCTAGTGCAAAATGGTGACAAACTACACTAAATGGCGAATCGCCGAGTTAATCGGCAATTCCGACTAACCTCACCGAATTATCCGCCAACACTATTTTCTGAAGTCTATAAATACCTAACTTATTATTAATTTTATAGAGTCGAACATTTATTTTAATTTCCAGAATAGAATAGTACTTTTTGGATATTTTTCTCTCAAGTTTGGAGAGGGTTTTTGGGAGACTTGAAGAAAAAAGGATTTCATCGTCCCCAAGTTGGAAGTGGGTCTTCTCCATTCTTCTTCCTTTGCTTAAATCAAGGTTTAATTTCTTATACCCACTTGATTTTACTATCATTTCAGGAGTATTTTGTTATTTCTTGATGAGTGGCCAAAAACCCCATTCTTAGGGTGTGATTTAACAAATATGTGTTGATATTATTGTTGGGTCTTGCTTGCTGATAGGCTAGATGCAGTTTAATGGTGATTTCACCTAGTGGTTGTGGTTTAATCTAAAGGGTCTGTAGTTGCAAATACAAAGCAACCCATGTGTTTTCGGCCTGCCCAAGAGGGAGGTCGCGAAACCAAGACCACTAGACTGATCGCCTAAGGAGTTGGTTGATATGAGGTTCAGCCTGAGAGGGTAATCCCTAGTCCCATATCCTAACACTCAGCTTGAGAGAGTGAGTTGGGTAAGGCGTAAGCTGCTCTTCATGCGACAAATGGGTGTCCGAGAGGAACGCATCTGAAATGGGGTAAGTTGCCCGAGAGGGAACTTATTTCCATTTAAAGCTTAGCCTAGTCACTATTGTCTTACAAGTTTCCTATCAAAAACATGTACCCAACTACTTATCTCAACTTGTATTGAGGTCACACCCCAAGAACTCTTCCCTATACTTGATTTTCTTGTTATTTTAGTTGTTTTTACTACTTGTGACTAAACCCAAATTGATATTTGACACTTTTGTGTCACACCCGTCAATTTACAATGTTTTTAATCGTTAATGTCTTTAGCTGCGACTAATTAGAACTAAAATTTATTTTTCTATTAATTCTCAAATCCACTCCCTTGGGACACAATCCCAACCCTTGGTTGGGTTACTATATTTTTGACAATCGTAGACACTCGTACCGTAGGTTAGTGTCGTTGGTCACGATAAGCATCCAAATGGCACCGCTACCGGGGAGTGGTGTTGTTTGAGAATTTTTAGTTTAATAGAATTTTGGTTCTTCTTATATGTAGTGTCACTAACTTTACTTTTAGTTTTGTTTTTCATTGAGTTGTACATTTAGGTAAGCATGGCTGAGCAGAGTAGTGGAAAATTGGTTGAAATGAGCCAAGGAGTCCAAAAGGACCTCACGCTGACCGCATTGGCATCTCATCTAACCGACTTAGCCATCAAAATCTCAGAGGTGGAAGTGCAATGCAACAACAAAGGGAGGTATATACCACCTCATGAGCAGATAAAGTCTAGAGATGGAGAGGGGGGGAATCTTGTCGAGGACACACTTCAAATCATTCTCCAAAAGATCACCAATCAGGATTGGGTGTTGGAAGAAATGAAGGAGAATATTGAAGTGCTGAACCAAATGATTGAATCCCACTCTAGATCAATCCAGCTAATTAGGTCACTCCCGAGTTTTGTAGTGCCTCATCTCCACCCAAATGACATATTGGGGGGACTTAGTGACACTAGGGCTAACCCCAATAACGGAGAATGAGACAGGACTTGCATCCTGCCACGACGTTAACTAATGCGCTTCTTGGGAGGCAACCCAAGGTGATGTTGCTTTAAGTTATTTTGTTCGAATAATGGTGTGCTGATTTCGTAGGTTAAAGCGATAAAGGTGTTGAAAAGTGCAAATTGGCGAGCCAAGGAATCGGTTGGTGAATCGCCGAACCTATCGGTGATTCTAATTTAATCCGTCGTTGTGGCCCTAAAATAAGGGATGTCATGTAAACCTTGGCGAGATGACTATGCGTTTGGCGTATCGCTAAGTTGATCGGCGATAAGACTAACATTGCCAAATGGCCGTGAACTGAACGGTTGTATAAAAGCCAAAGTTCAAATCTTTGAATCTCTCACTTTCCCTCGTTTCTTAAATTTTAACCTTTCCATTAGTATTTTAGTGGGTAATTAGTGCGTGGGAATGGAATCCTTTGCCGCCTATCCTTACAAAAACAAATTTATCAACATAAAAGGTTAGTTTCTAAAACCCCGAACTTATTTTTGATATTTTTTCACTCTTTTGCAAGTCTATTATCAGGATGACGTGTGCTGGGCCTCTTTGATAGAAATAGGTTGATATGCTATGTGTAATTCGAAATTAGTTGCATGAAATATTTTAATAGTCAAATGCCTTGTTGTTTGTGCTGTAATTTGATTGAGATAGTAAATGGTGTTACTTGATTGTTGTTATATTGGTTGGGTAATATTTAAATAGCCCTCATTTGCGCTAGATAACAAAAATTTCTCATTGAAGGAATGGGTGACGACTTCTTAAGGGTGATCGTAGTTAAATGACCAAAATTTGGCAGGACTAGAGGAAGTCTGAGTACTCCGGTGTGATGGGAAGTATGGGTCCTGTGTGACTTGCGTGTATGCATACTTTGATTTTGCTTTTGAAGCTCGCAAGGTCGGTCTTGAGAGTTGGGTTGAAAAATAGGCATGTTGTGTCATTCGACGAGCTGGGTCGAGCTCGCCGAACAACTCGGCGGTTCGCTTATGGGTTATTGACCGCCCTAAATTCATGGCCTTAGTTCTATAAAATATGTAACTTTTTGCGGACACGTTCGTGATCGCTAAAAAGTTTCAGTGACTTGCCGATAGGACTTTAGATCGCCCTTTGCATACCCATTATACTCTTATCTTTTTGCGGATAACCTTGCCATCGCCGAAAGTAGTTGGCGACTTGCCGAATAGGCTCTTTCAACACCAATTTTCCTAAAGTTGAAGAAAATACTTTCGGCGAGCTCAACTTATCTCGCCAAAGAGGTTTGGCGACTCGCAGACTAGATCGACAAGTCTTTCTGCAAAAATATTCTCTGTGGTTGTGCTGAGTTTTGCCTAATCTCTTGATCTTTTGGAGATATGATACATACAAACCTAAATGAGCCACCTCAAAAAAAGGCAAAGGGAATTACGATAAACGAAGGAGGATCACGTCCTTCACAAAAAAGAAAGCAAGATGTTCTACCGGGAGATAAAAGCAAACGAAAGAAGCATATCACTAGAAAAGGGTCAACTATTGAGCCAGATTTCTCTGAGCCATCCGAACAACCTTTGATTCACCGACAGAACAGGCTCAGGGATAGACCTCAATCAACACCTATCAGAGTTACATCAGCTGCAGCTCCTTCGATTACCAAATCAATGCCAGCCCCAACACCATCTTCAGTAGCTCCTGCACTCCCAGTAGCTCTACCTCTACCCAGATTGCTGAACATATTAAAAGGCGATGGTTTACAAACCATTCTAGAAGAAAAGTTACTATCTGTTGAGGGTTTGGAAGGTTAGCATGCTGAGGTGCTTGACACGCTCAAGTATCATGAGTTCGAGCGATTCACTAGGCCACGGGGTCCTTACATCCCTGCCTGTGTTCCGGAATTCTACTTAGCCTATGGGTAGTTGGTCCCGAAAAATAAGAAAAAGGCTAGTGAGTTCCGACCGGTGAAGTCGGTTACGGTTAGGGGCAAAGAGGTAGAGTGTCACAACAAGCATATTAATGTTGTACTAGGTCGACCGCTGCACTTGGTACTGCCCTACCAGGGTTTACCTATCGTTTTGTCCCTGGATGATTTGAAGGGTTGGTTAGCTCCGATGATTTCTGACATCACCCCGAGGTGGTTGGGTGTGGGAGCTCAGATTGAGAAGAGGGATATGAACAACGCCTCTCGATACTGGTTCGGCTTCATCAGCAACACTATCATGCAATCCCAAAATGAGTCCATTCTGCGTCATCCTAATGCAGCTTGCCTTGGTTCTATCATGGCCAGGAGGCGGATCAACCTGGGACTGCTGGTTTCACAGAAGATGGCTATGAGAGCCAAACAGACGCAGACATCTCTACCTTTTCTTGTTCTGATCACCGAGTTATGTCAGCATGCTGGAGTACCCCGAGATCCTGCCAGCGATATATAGGTCATCCCGTCTTCTTCCACCGATATCCGGCGTATAGAGGCCGAGTTCACACAAGAGGAGGTTGACAGGAGGGGAGTAGCCCCAACAGATACTTCTCCCTAGGTCGAGGTTGACTCATTGCCAGCACAGGCACCCTCATCTACTCTGGCTTCGGAGACTTCAGGTATACCCTCTCCTTTTTCTCCTTCACATACTCCAAGTACATCCTCTTCCTCCCAGCCTGCCAGGATCACTCAAGCCATGATCTTCAAGATGGGGCAGTTGGCCTATTCATCTGATGTGAGAGCTACCCGCCTGGAAAAGTCCGTTCCATGGATGATCAATAGGGCCAAACTAGCAGCATTTACTCCACTTCAGATTGCTATTGATGCCTTGACAGTGAGAGTCATTGCTTGTGAGAGCAAACAGGGGGAAGCCTCTGAATTGGCAGCTTTGAAAGCTGAGATTGTGAGTTTGAGGAAGGACGTAGACTACCCTAAGTCTATTGACTTCACCTCGCAAATAGAGAGGGAAGATGATGCGGATGCTCCCGAGATCACCGGAGATGTGCAGGGGGATGGTGCAGCACATACAGTGTCGGATGCAGAAACCGATGAGGAGTTGATATCAATAGACACTGAGGAGACACAGGAGAGCAGAGATGAGGGAATATTCAGAGACTTGCCCGATCTTATAGAGACAGTTGTGCAGCCGGTGATCCAGACATTGCCGGCTGAGACGTCCACAACAGCTCTTAAAGGATCTGGCATTGTTATTCAATTTGAGACCACTCCGGGCACTAATGCCCATATACAAACTGCTCCATCAGCCACTGAGACCCCAATTGAGAGAGAGAGTGCATAGATAGGACCTTTCTTCACCCCCTCTCTGTCTTTACTTTACTTTGCCTTTTGAATTCTGTATTACTTGCATTTGAAGACAAATACTTTTTTATTTGTGGTGGGGTGAGGCCCACACTTTTGTGTGTTGTTCATGACTTGTGTTTTGTGTATATTTAGGTTGTTCTGTTTATAATTGTGTTAATTAATTCTTTTTGTCGATGTTTGAGCTCGTGGATCCGTGTACTTTTAATTGCAAAATGATTTTGACCCTTCCAAAAAAATTATTATTATTTTTGGAATATATTCGCCACCGCTTGTTTTGAAAGTGGCTGTTCTTTTGCAAAATATAAGTGTCAGTTCCGATCAATACTGACGATTTAAATAGTGCTCACAATTGAACGAACATAAATGTAAGGCTACGATGAAGCCAAATGAAGTTGCATAGACAATATGTGAACTCTTTGCATCTCATTGTGATTAGCCATTTATCGAATTGATTCTCTTGTAATGACCTTTGCACACTAGAGAAAGTGTGTAGTCTTGTTTGACTTAAGTGTCAATGCCTTGTGTGATCAGCTTAGTTTGAACCATGCATGAATAAACCCAGAATTTGCCCTGTTAGTCTAATTGATTTAGAAAGGTGTCCTCTTGATATGATCTTAGACAACTTTAAAGAGTGTGAGCCAAATTTGGCATATACCTCTTTTATGGCGTACCCGTGAGTGTGTGAAACTCTTTTGAACACCCTTTGAGCCTTACCTTTCTTTGGAAGAACCTTGATGAACCCTAGACCTTACTTGACCCACTACCTATAATCCTCTTATTTTGTGATTTAGTGAATAGCCAACTTAGGCCAAAAGCCTAAGTTGGGGGTGTGGTAAAAAGGAAAAGGAGAAGTCAAGAAGTGCAAGTAAAAGTCTCTCTAACCTATGGTGTTGCCAAACAAAATGGAAACCCTTCATTAAAAAAAAAAAAGAAAAAAAAAGTGGGTTTCCAAGCAATACATAGAGAGTGAATAAACAGATGACTTAGAAGCACTAGAACAAAAAGTGATAAAGGAAACAAAAAGGACGTTTTGAGAACACCACATCTCACGAGGATGAAGAAGTCACCGAACCTAAATGACCATACCTTTGCACTCAGCCCCATTACAAGCCTTAGAAAGACCTTTTTGATCTTGAGTGGGACGAACCAAAAATTGATTGGAAAATAAGGGCAAACCTATGGGTGAAAACATGCATTGTGTTCCTCTTTTTGAGTGTGAGCGTTGCATCTGATTCCCGATCTATAATTGATTAACCTCTTTGTGTGAATGAGGAATCATTCTTTATGTGAGGTCATTTAGATACTTTTTGTTGAACTTGAACTTGCACAAGTAGCAAGTATTGCGAGCATGAGAATCTTTCATAGTGGTATGTCACAACTTGAATATTTGAGTCCACAATTGAATCTTCGCATAAGTAGTTTGAGTCTTGTTGTGTATATTCATGATTTAGTCTTGTGTAGCACTATTTGAGACACCTTGTTGAACGGCTGGACTTGAGTTTGCTTGAGGACAAGCAAAAGTTTAAGTTGGGGGTGTTGATGAGTCCACAAGTTGGACTTATTTAGGGCTTTATTTTGATAGAATTAAATAGTGTTCTCAAATGCTTATTTTGTCTCAATATCTGATGAAAACTCTTACGTTTCAAGTATTTCAAGTTTTAGTGAAATCATGGACACTTAGGTGCAAAAAGGAACAAAGAGGTTGAAAAGAACGAAGATGCGGAAGCCTGAGCATCGCTAAGCACACTTGGCGATTTGAAGAAGGGACGCACTCCACCCTTTGTTCCAGTACGCGAAGCCCTGAAGGAGCAGGATAAAAAAGGCGATGAAAGGAGCAGTCAGCGTTCCACCGAATAGATCCACGAAGCAATACTATGTCGCCCAATGACACAGAGCACGACGATGCTGAAGGCTAGTGCAAAACGGTGACGAACTACACCAAAGGTCGAATCGTCGAGTTAATCGGTGATTCCGACTATCCTCGCTGAATGATCTGCCAGCACTATTTTCTGAAGTCTACAAATACTAAACTTATTATTAATTTTATAGAGTCGAACATTTATTTTAATTTCCAGAATAGAATAGTACTTTTTGGATATTTTTCTCTCAAGTTTGGAGAGGGTTTTTGGGAGACTTGAAGAAAGAAGGATTTCATCTTCCCGAAGTTGGAAGTGGGTCTTCTCCATACTTCTTCCTTTGCTTAAATCAAGGTTTAATTTCTTATACCCACTTGATTTTATTATCATTTTAGGGGTATTTTGTTATTTCTTGATGTGTTGCTAAAAACCCCATTCTTAGGGTGTGATTTAGCAAATATGTGTTGATATTATTGTTGGGTCTTGCTTGCTGATAGGCTAGATGTAGTTTAATGGTGATTTCACCTAGTGGTTGTGGTTTAATCTAAAGGGTTAGTAGTTGCCAATACAAAGTTACCCATGTGTTTTCGGCTAGCCCGAGAGGGAGGTCGCGAAACCAAGACCACTAGACTAATGGCCTAAAGAGTGGGTCGACATGAGGTTCAGCCCGAGAGGGTAAGCCCTAGTCCCATTTACTAACACTCAGCTCGAGAGAGCATGGGGTAAGGCGTAGGCTGCTCTTCATGCGGCAAATGGATGTCCGAGAGGTATGCATTTGAAACGGGGTAAGTTGCCCGAGAGGGAATTTATTTCCATTTAAAGCTTAGCATAGTCACTATTGTCTTACAAATTTCCTATCAAAAGCATGTACCCAACTACTTATCGCAACTTGTATTGCGGTCACACCCCCAAGAACTCTTCCCTATACTTAATTTTCTTGTTATTTTAGTTGTTTCTACTACTTGTGACAAAACCCAAATTGATATTTGACACTTTCGTGTCACCCCCGTCAATTTACTGTGTTTTTAATCGTTAATGTGTTTAGCTATGACTAATTAGAACTAAATTTTATTTTTCTATTAATTCTCAAAACCACTCCTTTGGGACACGACCCCGACCCTTGGTTGGGCTACTATATTATCGACGATCGTAGACACTCGTACCGTAGGTTAGTGTCATTGGTCACGATAAGCATCAAATGCAGAGGATCAGGCTGAACGTGGGGACACAAATATTGTGCGAGTGGAAGATGTTTTGTCGAGGCAACAAAAAGGCATTCTTCCTACTAGGGTTGGTGACGGTGATTTGCGAGCGGGTGGGAGTGCCACTCCTAGACACTGACGAGGTGTTACCCATGGATCCCCCTTTCCATCCTCATGATCAGGTGGCCCTCTTCCAAAGGAAAGAACAAGAGAAAGGTGAGAAGGGCCAGAAGCAATAGAATAATAGTGGCAGAGGTGGACGATGAGAGGGAGGAAAATGATGAGGCCGATGACACCCTTCCTACCCAGTCTCAGCTCCCACTATCAGGTGATCGCGTGGGGGAGGACCTGAATACCGTCCGAAAAAGATTCAGAGGTACCTATTCTAGAACATCAGCTATAGTTTCACCCTCCACCGCCCTTGTGGTCGAGATGCTTCGCAACCAGTTGCAATGAGAGAATAAGAACTACATCAAGAGGGACCGTCTGGTAGGTAGGATGTGGAAGGCCATCAAGGTCATATTCTCTTGCGTAAGGGGGGGGGGGGGGGGGC